>APFE031119995.1:122936-138436 GCA_000404065.3 Pinus taeda | reverse complement strand
ATCAATTTACTTCACCAAGTTGGATCTTCATTCAGGATATCATCAAATCAGAATGAAGATTGAAGACATTCTGAAAACTGTTGTGTGTGGAGCATGATTGTTCAGAGGTCTTTGTTTCAGCCGGATGTATACCCCAGGAAGTTTTGTACACCCCTCCTCGCGGGGGGGCGCGGGGGGGACTTGTGGTGCTAACCCAACCAGGAGAAGGCGATATCGATCATCCTATCGCATTTGCGAGTAGGAAATCGTCAGAGGTTGAGAATAACTACTCAACTATAGAGCATGAAGGACTAGCAATGGTGTATGCGCTACAAAACTTTTGGCAATATCTATTAGGCACACACTTAAAAATGTATACAGACCATTTTTCTCTAAAATACCTAGTCAATAATCCTTTTTTTTAGTGGTGGAGATTTCCAGATGGTTGTTGTTATTCCAAGAGTATGATTTTGAGTTGATCGTGAAGCTGAGATGCCTAAATGTTGGTCCTGATCACCTATCCATGATTGAGACTAGTGATGAGCCTACAAGTTTTAAAGAAGGGTTGCCTAATGTGCAACTCTTTGTTGTTCGTGTCGCAGATGATCACTTTGTTGATATAATTTAATTTTTGTCTATAGGAATAACCCTAGAAGAATATTCGACACAATAGAAGAAGGAATCGGTGGTTTGCAAAAATGACTTCTCTGTGATCAATGGACACTTATACAAAATGGGATCTGATGAGATACTGCACAGATATGTCCAAGAGTATGAATGGTCAATAATTTTGGCAGAAGTGCATGCAAGAGTAGCGGGAGGACACTATGTCAATAGTGTTGTGTGTGGAGCATGATGATTGTTCAGAGGTCTTTGTTTCAGCCGGATGTATACCCCAGGAAGTTTTGTACACCCCTCCATGCGGGGGGGCCGCGGGGGTCCGGGGGCCAGCGGTCCCCCGGTGGGGGCTCGGGGGCAACACCCCCGAAGCTAAAAACAGATGTAAATTTGCCTTGTAAAAGTATAGTAATTTCTACTCAATCTGGGCTGTTCATTAGGCGGATGATCTGACAGTAGAACTTATGTTTAGTTTAGGGTTTTTTTGCCCTAGAAGGCAACCCCTCTCTTTGTATGAGGGCATTGTATTTTGAGGTTGAGATAGATGTGTATTCTGTGAGCGAGAAACAGAGAGGTGAGACTGTGAGAGAAGATAGAGGATATTACAGCAGATTTGTTGTAGGTTGTGTCTCTTCATTTTGCTGGATAATAGAAAGGAAGGACTGGCTGTTCGGGGTGGACGTAGCCCAAACTGGGTGAACCACGTATTTCTGTGTCTCTCTTGTTTTGTGTGTTTTCTGTGTCTATATTTCTGCAATATTTTATGTGTTCCATTTCTCTGTAATATTTAATATTCTAACATAATGAGATACATGGTGTTGGTCTACATATTATTTCATGGTAGCACCAGTGAGGGTGCATTTAAAGAGGCATAGACGGATGGAATCTTCTTTAATAGAATTATAGAAATACCACATGTGGAACGAGTGAACATGTTTAGTGGTATCCTCTCCGAAGTTCCCTTTAAATTTGGGTATATCAGATGGGAGCTTGGTTGGAATAGGTGGCCAATTTGGATCATGGTGAAGAGAATCATTAATGAGCTAGTTCAAATCAAGAAGAATTAAACTAGCCATATAGGGAAGCAACAGTTGACTAACAACCATTCCTTGTGAGGTTCCAGTTTTACCAACAAGAGGGGGGGCCTTAGTATTAGTAGCATTACCATTGGCATTTCCTCCAGTAATGGTTCCCTTGTTGGGACTAGCACTACTACTAGCATTGATACCTTACATGGTAGCAGCTCGAGGCTAAGAGGACTTGCAATTAGAGGATGAACTGGATGATTCAAAATGAATATAGTCTGAGGATGGACTAGGGAGGGGAACCATGACTCTTCCAATAGGTGTCAATGAATGTCCTAATGAGAATGGAGGGTGAAGACCATGGAGCCTCCACGACACATAACTAGGGGCATATTGATGTCAAGAGAAAGAAAACATTAAAGGCTAGAAGAAAATCTTGAAGAAAAATAACATCAGAGACCAAGAAAACATTAAGTGCAGTGGTACATTGTGCAAGGTAAATATAATGTATTTCTATGCTAATTCAAGAAAACTTGTCCTATAAAGAGAAAAATGAATCCTAGCCTAAAGGTTGACTACACGTCAAATAATTCCTAATAGTATGTTGTTGATGGCCTTCCAAAAGAATTCTTACTTATGGGACCTGATATCTGTAGGCAGAGCTGTCTAGTGAAAGGTAGGGTAAAGGGATGGTTGTTGCCCACAACCACTGCCTATAAGTTGTTTGTCCTAGGAATGGAAACTAATTTTACCTTTTTCCAATAGGGTTGAGTGAATCTTGAGCTTCTAGATAACAACCGTGGACCCAGACTTCCTACCAAGAGTTGGGTAGCCTCAAGGGGAGCCACCAATATCTTTGGCATACGCTTAACACCCTCTTAAATGGGTTTCAACTCAGCACTGATTTTGGACTATTGGATGGTGGAGGATTTTAAACTCCCTAATTAGACAACCACTATGTCTCAATGTAAATTATTGGTGGGAATTATTGGGATTCCAACCCCACCAACCCTACCCTAGCTAAAAGATTATTTTTCCTAGGTGCCCAAGTCGGATTACATATATGTGTGTTGAGATTAAGTGGTTTTTTTTTTAATTATTAGATTGGAGATGCTAACCAAGTGCTTGTTCTCTTAGCGTGTGTAATTTGTGCAATTGTGTGATGTGTCAATGATTTTGCATGTAACATAAACCGTGTTGCTAAAAAATAGATTGCAAAAATGAAAATTGAACTAAAATGAAAAGAAAAGTAAAAAAACACACTCTACCTCCCACCCAAGGAGGCCAAATAACAACCAAAAACAAGGAAAAGAAGGCAACCAAAATGGATATCACAATATCAAAGGCCAAATGGGTTTAGATTTTTAATAAAAAAAGGATTACTTTGCAAACAAAAAAGCACTAAATTCTGGATTGAAAAAGCAGTAAACCACTAACTAATGAAAAGTAACCTAAAGAGGAATTTGAGGAATGGTAAACCAAAGGCCAAATATGGTCTCAGATGAATTTGGAAAGTCTCATAAAAAGTTGAAACAAAAAAGTCTACTCTACTTAAAAACAATGGTGAACAACTCTGAAATAGTAGACTACTAGCTCAGCGAAATCCCTTAAAAAGTGGAAAAGGATTACTAGATGCCCTACGGGGCTTAGTTCTTGTCTCTGGAAAATAGATGAGCTAAGGATATCAAGGCCTATAGTGTTGTGATAGAATGTGAAAGAACCCTCCTAATAGGTAGACAAAACTGAACTTTTAGTAAAAACATAAAAAAGAGGGTAATGGAGGTTTCTGACCTTTTCCTTCATTATAACACTGGTTGTGTGATGTTTTCCGCATTAGCCACTATAGATTTCACCCCAAAAATTATGTTGGATTATATGGTTCTCCCACATCTAGGGTTTGTCATATCGCATTGTCTCTTATACGGCGAGAACCTGTGCTTGCAAAACACATATGAAAACAAAAAATGAAAGTTTTTGCCAAAAATAATCACTAATAAACAAAAATAGAAATAAAAATGAAAGAGATAAAAAATGCAAATGAAAACACGCAGTCACCAAGGATTTGAGTATCTAAACCTGTGGAGTTGTCATTTAATGATGACAAGAGACTAATGGAGTCACCATTTGTTAGTAGTATTTTTCTAAGTAGATGTGCAAAAAATATACTTTCATGGTTGGCGACGATCTCGCCTAACAACAAAGAAAATAAAGGAAAAGGATGTTGCAAAATTCAAATATCTTTAGTAATACTTTCATATATGCAAGAAAATGTTAGAAAACCATGCAAAAAAGAGCCTGCAAACGCTGAAAAATACATACCAAAAGAGATGACAAGGAGCCCAATGGAAATAATTTGATTCTTATTAATGAAAACAACTAGTGGAGTAGAAGATAGACTCAAGCCTATAATGTCATCCTGTATGGGAGGGTCCTTTTGAGTCCCTATGCTTCCTTGTAGTTGTTTTCTCTCTTTCTTCTTGGTTGCAAGGAGAAGGATGGTTGAACTCAATGTGGAGAGCTCATGAGCAATCAAAACAGAGTGACGATGATGATAATGATCATATCCCTTGTAACGACCCTGCTTAAAATTCCATGTAAAAAATATATAAGGCCATGGTCAATGGGACATGTATCCCAAGCTGAATGATGGGGGAATATCCCAATGAGTGTTGATTCAGTTTATTATGGCTAAGGAAATTGGCAAATGCAATGGCTAAGGCTTTGGAAAGGCATGAGGCATTTTATTTATGAAAATAATGGAAATTAGGATAAAAGGAAGGTGAAAGGTCACAAGTTGCATATGAGGAGGAAATTGAAGGAAAATGAAGAAAATAGAGACCTCATTAATAAAAAGGCTTGTGAGGATCAGTTGGCAAGCTCTTAGTCAGTGTACATTCTTGGCTCAATCTTTTCACAGGTTTTGGTGGAGCTCTCTTCTTTTCTCTCTCTCTCATACTCTTGGAAACTTAGAGTTTTCTTGGAGCACTCTTGGATGGTTTTGCACACTTGGATTTTTGGAGCAAGAAGGAAAAGTAGGAGCAAGAAAGTGCAAGAGGGCATCGGGATCAACATCTACAACCATTTTTCTTGCAGGTACCGAGTTGCATGTATGCTTTCCTTGCTAGTTTTGGCATGCATGGCACATGAATGTGGTTTGTTGGCTATGATTTGTCACTGGTATGGAGGATTTCCTAGATTGACAATGGATTTTCCTAGCCTTTCCATTTCCTGGGTAGCCATGGAGATTGTGGGTTTATTTCTTTCTTTTCTTTTGTTAGTTCTCATGTTTCCTTAGCTTGGGTTGAGTTATTAGTTCCTAGAAGCCTTGGTTGGATAAATGCTTTGGAAGCCCTGTAACAGCTTGGGTTGATTTATTGGTCCTGGAAGCCTTGGTTGGAAAAACACTCTGGAATCGCTTGGTGGTTTGAATTACAAGTCTTGGAAGCGTTGATTGGACAAACGCTCATGAAGCCCGACAACTGTTGTGGGTTGAGTTACTAGTCTTGGAACCTTGGTTGGAAAAACATTCTTGAAGCCTGACAACTATTGTAGGTTGAGTTACTAGTCTTGGAGCCTCGGTTGGAAAAATGCTCTGGAGCCTGACAACAGTCATGGGTTGAGTTACTAGTCTTGGGATCTGGGTTGGAACAAATGTTCTGGAGCCCTAGAAGGCTAGGATAAAGACCGATCAAATGATGGTTTTGGTGATGTCCAACCTTGACGTGGAATCACTATTTGATGGGTTGAGGTGGATGGCCTCTGGAAGCCCTGGATAGTTTTTTTATTGATGTTTTCTATAAGATCCCACATTCATGCTTGGAATATGGCACGGGGGTGAATGGATAAAGAGAGATTTGGATTGGTCATTCTACAAACGGGTGGAACTTGGAAGTCCCATCCTGGGTTTGGATTTTGCATCATTAATGAAAGGTTGTAGACTTGAGGCTTCTGTGATCCATATCAATTTTATGAGAGATTTTTCGGCGAAAATCACATGAGAAACCATTTGTCGACACATTTCAAACCAACTAGTGTGGTTCATTGTCAGGACAAGTTGAATAAACCGATCCAGCTTGGCATGTTAAATAGTCTGAGCAGAGACTCCAACGGCTAAATTTGAATAATGGCTAATTTTGACTATAGGACCCAGGGCTCGCCATGGGCTCCCCCCTTTCTCCTGTTGTTGCTAATCTTTTTATGGAGGATTTTGAGTCCAAGGCTCTAAGTTCTTCCCGGCTCTTGCCAAAGCTCTGGAAAAGGTATGTGGATGACACCAATGTCATCTGGTCTCATGGCCAAGAAGAATTAGATCTTTTCTTTGAGCATCTTAACAATCAATCCTCAGCCATTAAGTTCACTAAGGAGTAGGAAGTTGATGGTTGCCTCCCTTTCCTTGATATTCTTATCTCTAGGAATAGTGATGGTTCCCTTACCCACCAAGTTTTTCGGAAGAAGACGCATACAGAGCAGTATCTTCATGCCAGTTCACACCATTTCCCTGCTCAAAAGATGGGTGTTCTCAATACCCTTGCTACTCGGGCCCTAAGGATCTCGGATAAGAAGAGTTTTGAGAAAGAAAAATCCCATCTCCTTGATGTCTTCGTTGAGAATGGTTATAGTAGATACTTGGGTCAGAAGGCTTTCCTTAAAGCCTCCAAGAATTCTCTGTCTAAAAGGGAACCGAGGGAGCGGATTCCAGGAGTTCATCTTCCATTTGCTCAGGGGACCACTGATAAGATTGCAAGGATTCTCACAATGCATAATGTCCCTATGACCTTTAGGCCCCTGAACACCATTCATTCATCCCTCATATCAGTAAAGGATCCTATCGACCCCAAGGATATGAAAGGGGTTTATATTGTCCCCTGTTCTTGTGGGACCCCCTATATTGGTGAGACCGGTCGCTCCATTAATCAACGGATTAGCGAGCATGCAGCTGACCTTAAGCATAGAAGAGCTAAGACCTCGGCTTTAGCTAAACATGTAGAAAAAACCAATCATCATGTTTGCATTGAGGCGGCTAGTGTTATTGCTAAGGTTTCGCATTTCCATCATCGGAAATTCAGGGAGGCTCTTGAGATTGAAAAGAGACCGAGCAATCTTAATAGAGAGGATGGTTGGAAAATCAGTCGGTGCTGGATTTCAGCACTCTCTTCTTAGTCGTTGGTTCGGCCCTCCCCTCGTTTTTTTTTGGCTCGTATTATTTATAAATAAATAAATCATTATTATTATTATTATTATTTTGAATATTAATTCCCCGCCTCTTATTTTTATTCCTCGCCTTTTTATTTATCATTATTTATTTTATATTTCATTTTTTCTTTTGATATTTATATATAAATTAATAATAATATAATAATAATAATTTTATAAACAAATAAATTCCTTTTTAAAACTACCATTAAATTATTTTATATTTTATTAATCCTAACTTTTATCTTACAAACTAATTTTTTCAAATAATATATATATATATATTATTAAACAAATGATTTAATAAATGAATATATTACCTTTCGAACTTACCATTAAAAAATTTATTTATTTATATATTGTTATTCTAAAAACCAATATTATTTTTTAAAAATTATTATATATATATCATATATTATATATATATATATATATAATATATATATATAGATATATAATATATAGAGTAATAGTGTAAATATTAAGTAAATTATTTTAAACTAACCATTAGTTTATTCTATTTATTTGTACATTGTAGCTATTTTATATTTTTTCCATAATAATAATAAATAATGTTAATATTAATAACCATTAGAATTATTTTTACTTTTATCTTAACAACCCATTGTTATTATTTTAATTGTTTAAATAGATAATATATTTTTAAACTACTATTATTTTACTTTATATTTTATACCCAAATTTACTTTTTCCATAATAAAATAATATTATATAATAATATTAATTAATAAATAAAAATTTGTCTTGGGTCCTATAGTCAAAATTAGTCGTTATTCAAATTTAGCCATTGGAGTCTCTGCTCAAACTATTTAACATGCCAAGTTGGATCGGTTTCTTCAACTTGTCCTAGCGATGAACCACACTAGTTGGTTCGAAACGTGTCGACAAATGGTTTTTTATGTGATTTTCGTCGAAAAATCTCTCATAATAATGAAAGGTTATTTCTCCTGGTATTTCTATGAGTATTTGATGGATTATATGTGGTGTAAATGGATGTGATTTCATTGATATTTATGTACCTATTATGCTGGATATGTATATTCTTTATGACAACAACTCTCATTATGGTTTTAGTTGTAAATGAATGAAAAATATATCTATGACCTAATGGATAGAATGGAATTTAAAGTGATAAGCAAACAATGCTTCTTGGCAAATCTCATATAAGTATGATACCCCTATGCTCAAAATTATTATCTACACCTATAGATTACATATTCGTGATATGTCTACTGCAATGCCTGTCATAGCTAGTAGGGGTCCTGTCAAGGTCTTAAACAAGTTTTTCCTTTAATACTGTCATTTCCAAGTTGTTTCACTGTTCTGAAGAGATGGTTCAATTCTGAGCAATGACCTGGGCTCTGGGATTGAAAAAGTAGCTCAAATCACAAGGTTGCTGGCATTGCACTGACAAATTTAGTCTTTGGTCACTGACAGACAAGCTTGTGAGAGTTACTTTGGGTTTTTGGACGATGTCATGCTTATAGCATGAGAATTAATGAGGCTTAAGTTGTCCAAAAGTTCAGTGGGGCCCAGGGGAAAAATGTCTAAAGTATTGGATTGGTTCCTAAGGGTTTTGTAGCTGATGTTGAATGTCAGTATAGTGTTTTTCCGTGTATTCCACTTCCTTAACGTGAGTTAGGAGGCCGAATCATATCATAGTGGCCTCTCATCGTATCTTTACCTCGACTGGTGGTTGCTTGGGTAGATGTCGGAGGAGGGTGTTACATATCTATAGAAAGAGAGGTAAAAACTTATCTATTCTTAAGCTAGAATAGAATTATATGCAGTCAAATAATAAAATATTATTAGACCAAATCATGATCTAACTATTACAAGTATTTTATTATATTTAAGAGAGGAAAATATTAATGAAATGGTCAAAATTCTTTATCTAGTGAACTAACTAAAAAAATAATGATTAATTGAGTTAATGAAGACAAATAGTTAAAGTAACTAATAAATAGATATGATTTGTCCACATGGGGTAGCTCAAGCGGCAAGGGCCGTGGAAATGAAGTCTCACCGAACCGGAAGTCTTGGGTTCAAATCTTGGGCTACCCTTCCCTCGTAGAGGGGTACATAATGGACATGTAAATCGGAGAGTCCCGCCCCAGCTTACAAAAAATAAATAAATAGATATGATTTATTAATTACTTTAAGGAGGTATGGTCAAGGTGAGTTAGAAATAATTAGTTAATAGTGTTTGAATAATTATTTCATAGGAGAAATGTGTAATGATTAAAGAATAATAAACACATAATGATTTATTTAATTATTCTTGGGTAATATGGTCAAAAGGATGCAGAAATAATTACTAAATAGTGATTGAATCATTATTTCAAAGTGAGAGAAGTTAAATGATTGATGAATAATAAATAAATAATGCTTTATTTAATTATTCTTATGGATGGGTGAAAATATTTTTAATTATTTTCACAAAGTAGGCAAATATGAAAATAACATGAAATTAGTTAAATGAATTTATGGGTTATTTTCAAGTAGGTAAACAAAAATAATTTAGTAAAAGTGGTTCTCTTTATTTCAAAGTGAAAGTGGGTTTTTATGTGTAAAACCCATGCTACATGATGTATTTCGATCATCCTAGTGGAAAATGGTTAGGTGATCACTTTTTAGGTGCTAACACCGGCCATATGGACCATGGCTCTTATCATTTTGGAAACTATGTGGGACATTTTTCAGTTCACCTTCAGTAACTATAGACATTAAGGACATGTTTCCATCATCATTTATGAAAATAGGAAAAGGAAATGTAGTGTGGATAACCTCAGCAAACAACTAGTGTGAAAACTGATACAAGAAACCTTCAATTTTTTAATTTTAAACTAGTTTGGTATTAAAGCATGGTTGTTTTGAAGGTTTGAAATTTTTTGCAAGTTTTCTATTGAATGATTACAAGGTCTAATTTGAGAAGAGGATAAGGAGTGCTTAAAGAACCAAACCCTCAAATTGGATCAAGGAAGTCATAAATTCCACGACTCATGGCACATGAAGAAGGACAAGAGTTGATGTCGAAGGATGAGAGAGATTTTATAAAGGCTTTCTATGATATGTCTGATATGGTGAAAGTGTTGTACAATGAGAGGACAACAAGGTTGCAAGGAGAGAGTTCAAATCATCCAAAAGGTAATGGTGGTGATGGGAGCAAGCCTCCACCTCCACCTCCTCCTTCACATCCATCTTCACCTCCTTCATCTCAAATACCTCCTCCTCCTCCATCTCCAAAAGAACATGCTAAGTCTCCTTTGATAAAGTTTGATATCAAGTTTGAATTGTCTATGTACAATGGGGAAGTAAATACTGAAAAGTTGGATAATTGGGTCAATGAAATTGAATTCTATTACAGGATTCAAAAGATTGATGATGATTTTACAAAGATCCATCTTTATTCTCTTTGTTTGGAAAGTGCAACCCTCATCTGGCCGGAGGCCATAACTCAAGAAGACCTGAAGAAAAGTGGTAAATTATCTCTTTTTGGAATGATTTTATAAATGCATTAAGAAGACAATTTTATCCATTAGCTTATATGAAAAAAGCAATTATGGATTGGAAAAACTTTATACAAGCTAAAGGTCAGAGTGTCCCAAGTTACACACAAGCATTTATAAGAAGAGCTTAAATCTTGGGTGTCTATTTGTCTTCACAAGAGGCTCTCCTTAAATACATAGGTGGATTACATAGTTATTTAAGATATACTATACTTATGTTTAATCCCACAAATCTAGATGAAGTATGTTTTTAGTAAACTCATTAGAATCAAGGGGTAAGAATGTTCCTTAAGAGACTAGAAAGAAACCATTCAAATCTAGAGACAAAGGAAAGGGGAAGTTTAAAGGAAAAGGAAAAAAAATGTTACAATCAAGAAAGAGGGAGAGAAACTTACTTGTAAATATTGTTCAAAATAATGCCATGATGAAGACCATTGTTGGAAATTGCATCCAGAAATGAGACCAAATAGTTTCAATAACAAGGGGAACAAAAGATTGTTGCAAAAGCTCAACAAGATATAGGATCTTATTCAAGTGATGAAACCAAAATCACAACCATGGGAATAAAAGGTAAAGCTTCTAATGCAAGTACCGATTCTTCTAGTAAGCCTATAGAATCTCAAAATAACAAAGAAAGACATGAACTTTTTCATATCAAGGTCATTATAAAACATACCAAAGTTGATACATTGTTTGATAGTGGATCCCAAGTCAATCTTATCTATGAAACAATTTTCAGGAAACTAAATCTGGAAAGTACACCTCATCCTAAACCTTACCTTCTGGGTTGGGTATGTGATGATTCTAAATTACAAGTGACAAGAAAATGTCAACTCAAATTCGCCATCACTACAAATTTTATAGATAAGGTGATCCGGATTTAAATAGGAATGCAACAAAATACAGAGATAACCATATACACAAAGATGCAGTGGAAATAAAACTTCATTTCATTAATGGAAAATACTGAAATATGCATACAACTGGAAATAGAAATAAACCAGCTAGGGCGAAGGTAGCTTATCTCTGAGAAGAGATGTGATGGCTACATGCCTTTGAACTGTTCTAAATTGTGTTACAACAAGGCTCAAAGGCCTATTTATTATTGAGAAACAATGGAAAACCCTTTACATTCCAAAACCTAACCCTAGAAGATGAAACACCAAATTGTGGGCCCCGTTTTTGGGTAAGTTGGTACATCAACTTCCCGGGGTCGCAAATTGGTCGTATTATCTCCGCTTGACGCGCATGATAGCCCGTTGGAAAGATCTATACGAGGACTACGATGGAAAAGGCAATTTTTTGGTAGAAATTGTTGGCGGTAGATTTCCCAAAAAACGTCGTTTAGAGCCTCAAAACGGCTCCGAAAGTTTGGGACCTGAAAAAACTGCTAAAAATAGTAAACTATGCTATATTTAAGGAAACTAAAAAAACTGAAAGAGACAGTTATGGGGGTCCAAATGGGATAGGTGGGTGGCCACCAACATCCACCTAGATCATAAGGTAGAGCCTGTTGTTGTACCACTTAACATATGTGGAATTATTTTAGGGAGTCCATACTTGTATGACCAAAAAGCCATATTCTATCGTCATGAAAAAAAATATCATATTTTTAAAGATGGAGTTGAGTATATTGTTAGAGCACATCACAAGAAGATGAACTTATCTCTTGTAAATGTTGATCACTTGAAAAGGCTTGTAAATGCTAGTAATAATTTTGTGTTGTTGATGATTAAAACTAAA
This sequence comes from Pinus taeda, assembly GCA_000404065.3. Classification (NCBI taxonomy): domain Eukaryota; kingdom Viridiplantae; phylum Streptophyta; class Pinopsida; order Pinales; family Pinaceae; genus Pinus; species Pinus taeda. Next base: position 126,348 of record APFE031119995.1, on the reverse strand, counting down.
GATATTGTTGAATTTGAAGTTTTCATAGGATGTGATTCTAAACTCAAGCATGAATTGGTTGAAATTGTTAACACTTATTACAAGATGTTTCAGGAACCTGAAGGGTTTCCTCCTAAAAGAGGAATCTAACATGAGATTCATTCACAGTAGGATGCATCACTTCCAATTATTGGCATGTACGGAATGTCAATTTCGGCAAATGTAGAAATCAAGAAGAAAAATCAAGAGCTGCTTAACAAAGGGGTCAATGGGCCTAGCACATATCCTTGTGGGTCTCCTATTGTCTTGGTTCCAAAGAAATATGGTACATGGTGCATGTGTGTGGATTTTAGAGCTTTGAACAAGATCACGGTAAAGAATCATTATCCTCTTCCTCGCATTAATAATTTTCTAGATTGGTTAAAGGATGTTGTTTAATTCACTAAGTTATATTTGAGAAGTGGTTATCATTAGATAAGGATTGCTTAAGATGATATTTGGAAAACTCCTTTCAAGACAAAACAAGGTTTGTTGGATCGTTAGTTATGTCGTTTGTGCTTTGCAATGCACCTGCAACATTCATGAGAGTTATGAATGATGTGTTGAGACCATTCCTTGATGATTTTGTCATATTCTACCCAGATGATATTTTTATTTTTAGTAAGACTCGTGAAGAGCATGTCAAGCATGTAAAACAAGTTTTAGATGTCTTGAAAAAAAAGAATTGTATTTGAAGATTTCTAAGTGCGAATTTGGGAAAACCTCTTTGGTTTATTAAGTCATATTTGTAGGAGGGGGTGAAATCAAGATTGATCCCTCAAAAGTTGAAGTTATTGTAAATTGGCCTAAACGCAAAAATATGATAGACTTTAGTAGCTTTTTAAGAGCATCCCAATATTGAAGAAAATTTATATCTAACGTCTCACTCATTGCATCACAATTACATGCTTTGACAAGTGTCAAACAGGTCTTTTAGTGGGGAGGCAAGAAGCGAAACTCCTTCGACACTTTGAAAGAGAAAATCAATAAAACACTAGTTCTAGCACTTCCAGATCTTAAGCAGCCATTTGAGATTCAGACCGATGCAAGCAATTATGATATGGGTGCAGTTTTTATGCAGAGTGGTAAGCCTATTTGTTATCATTCAGAAACCTTTACCAATGCAGTAATTAAGTATCCAACTTATGATAAAGAGTTGTATGCTTTGGTACAAATCATGAAGAAATGGAAGCATTATTTGATGGGTAAAGAAACAATTTTTCATACTGACCATCAACCTTTGCAATATTTACAATCACAAACCAAGCTACAACAAGCTAAATACTTCACGTGGATGGGATTCATACAACAATTCATTTGTTAATCTGGTACAAGAAAGGTATATACAACAAAGTTGTTGATATGTTATCAATGCCTATTATTAATGCATATGTCATTCTTAAGTATAACTCAATTATGCATGAAATTTATATTGAACAATATTATCAAGATGGCGATTTTAAAGATGCTTATGCAACTTTGAGTCAAGGAAATAATAAAAAGTTGTGGTATCATCTTGGCAAGTCATGTGATCCACAGGGTGGAAGATTCAATGTCATAAGGGAAGCCCACACTTCTCTTATTGTTGGTGACTTTGGTGTGGGAAAAACACTTGCACAAATTCAGAGTTATTGTTATTGGCCTTGCATGAATAAAAGTGTTTTGAGATATGTAAAAGGATGTTCCATGTGTGCTACAAGCTAGCCTAGCAATAGGAAATTGGTTTTGTACACTCCACTTCCTATTCCTTCTCATCCTTGGGAAAGTATTTCTATGGATTTTGTAGGGGACTACCAATGTCTAGGAAAGGTCATGATTTTCTATATGTTGTTTTGGATCGTTTCAACAAAATGTGTTTGTTGATGTCATGTAAGAAACATGTTACAGCTGAAAAAACTGCAAATATGTTCTTCCAAAATGTGTGGGTTCACTTTGGGTTACCCACCTCTATAATTTCTGATCGAGATTCCCAATTTGTAGGGAAGTTTTGGTCAAGTTTATGGGAACTCAAGGACACCAAGTTAAAGAAGAGCAATGCATTTCATCCACAAACTGACGGCTAGATTGAAGTGCTAAGCAACAGAGTAGTGCATGATCCCCTTCGAGGATATTGTAGTAAGCATCCTAAACTTTGTGATGAGCATTTGCATTACATCCCGCATGCCTACAATCATGTCAAGCACTTATCTACGAAAATATCTCCATTTGAAGCTTGTTTGGGTTATTTTCCAAAGCCTCCTTTGGATTTCATATTTGGTAAAGATATAGTTGTAGATGGACATAGTGATGTGGACAATCTCAAGCATTTCATTGAACAAATTTAGCTAGTGCATCAAAGAGTACAAGAGTAACTAGAGAAAAGAAAAGCAAAGTACAAAGCAAGACATGAAAAGCATTGGATTGATCATGATTTCTAAGTGGGAGATCAAGTTAGGTTGTATATCATAAAGGAAATACTTCAAGTTGAAGGTAAAAATATCAAGCCAATCAGATATGGTCCTTTCAAAATTTTGGAGAAGATTGGCAACAATGATTTCCAATTGGATTTGTCACCTTACATGCAAATTTATTTAGTTGTGAATGTGGAAGCCTTGAGCTTGTATGAACCTCCAATTATTTATGATCATGAATAGAATGTTTACATTCCATCTATATAATATTTTTCTCCTGGATATTTAAATGAGTTGCAAGAAGACTCAGTTCTTGAGAGGATAATTAGGACTTCACGCAGAGGCAATGTGGAGTATCTTCAAGTGGGGCTCAAAGGTACCAATCCAAGAAAGGTTGATTAAGATAAAAAAAAAGTGAGGGAGTTGTACCCTCACTTACTTGTTGATTAAAAACATACTTTTGGTGATCCAAAAGCTTCTAGTGGGGAGGAATGATCTAGGGGATAAAAAAATATGCTCAAAAATAGAAGTGTTCAAAATATTCCAAACCCAATTCCAAATTGTAGATCTCTTCGTTCTAATGCCAACTGTAGAAATTTTGAATAATTTAACACATATTCAACAGAGATTATCCTGATCATGTACTATTGCGGAAAACATACACAATACATAAGCTCCTCTACGTTGATCATCAATATAGCAGCATCAATAACAATAAAACATCAAGAGCATTCACACATTAACACAGTATGTATCCCGGGGAAAGCATCTCGCTAAAAACCCCAACTATCTGTATATTAATGATTGAGTCATGTAACATTACACAGCATAATACTTCTCACAAGTATCTCCACCTCTGTTACACACAATACAGCTCAGATCTGAATCAATCACTGGCTCAAATCTCCTTCGCTGCTTGCCTGCCTCCGCTGCTCAATACCTGCTCAAGAACTGATGATAATTCCAAGGCAACCACGTATTTACTTGGAAAAATCACGTGAGCA
>APFE031119995.1:0-117018 GCA_000404065.3 Pinus taeda | reverse complement strand
TATTTGACTGTTCTATATTTAGACTGAGCAGTCACTCCGCTGTGGTCTAAAAATAGAAGTCCATCTATTTTTTCCAACTTGATCAATCATCCATAAACAGCAACCTACAATCCATAGACATTATCCATATGTCTAAAAATAGACATAGTCTAAAAATAGACTTGCGCCAAAAATAGCCTGCGGGCCCACTTAGTGAAGGTGACTCTTTTCACTAAGCTCCATCATCCTGTTGCAATCTCAACACCAACGATGCTTGAATCGACTCAATCTGATATCGTATGTGAAAGTCATCACATTTTGAAGTTTTTGGTAAACAAATAAAAAGCCAATGTGTAGGGTTGACTAGGTAGCTAATTGTGCAAGTCATACGATGACGTGGTGTTGATGTCAGTATCTGACTATGCAGTATAGTTGTTAGAATAGGCCAATCCATATAATAAAAGTGACAAAGTATGATTGGTTTTTGTGGTTATGGTTGGGCCAACCATAGGCTACCACATGGCCCAATGGTAAGCTGCCACATTGTTTCTGGGAAAACTAGTGTCTACTCAGATCTGCTATTCCCACTAAGACGGGTAGTTATCTTAGAAACAAACAATTCAAAGTAACTTGTGTTTTCCTTTATGAGAGATAGATAAGAGAGAAGCAGAGAGCACCAACCTTAGTCTTTCGCTTCGCTCCTTGCTCATTTCCTCTCTCCTTTGATAGAGCTTTCACCAACCCTTTCTCACTTGTCCCGCTTCAAAGAACACCTGTAGAGTCAAAGCAGCAAAATACCATCAAATCATAGAGATCTATAACCATAAACAATGTAGAATCAGATGTACATTAACCATACAAATGCATACATAAATACAAGATTCAGAAATATGCAAGTGTGTGGAGGAAAACTCAAATGGCTTTATTGATAGAAGTAGTAGAATAGAGGATTACAACCCAGCTGTCTGATCCAGTGCCATCCTCCCAGCATGAAAGCCCTCTTCACCTCATGGAAAGCTAGATCACCCAACAATACAATGCTTCACAGAGAAACAAACAACACTTCCTTACAAAATACAAAATTCCAGCCTCTGGATCTCTAGGATGAGGGATCCATATATAGATATTTGCAGGGGGGTAAGTCAGCTTCTGGGTTTTTGATTAGTGTCATTTCATTGATAGTCTTGGTTCCACTTGGAGATTTCATGATCTCTTACTCATCCCTGGGCGAATTCAGAAAGGCAAGTGTCATATGAGTAGTTTCTAGAAGATTCTCTGAGTTTCCACCTAGCAAACTACCTATGCCATTTGTCTGCTCTCGCTCATCGCACCCTACAAAAGGGATTTTTAGTATGCATCACACCCCTTGTTTGTAACAATTGAGATGCATCATACCCTCAGCATGGAGCAGTCTGTATGGTCTAGTTTTGACCAATTCTGAGCAGTTTTTCAGAGAGAATTTCTGGGAAATGATGTAACTAGTTGACCTTGACCCTTTAGGGTATGAAACAACACTTTTAGGGGTTTAGAAGCCCTTGGTTTATGGACATATGTGATTTGGGTTGCAGTGCCCAAATATGTCTATAACAGTTGCCCCCTAAAGCATGAGGTCATAAATATTCTGATGTCGAGTGAAATGCTTTATCATAAGGATCTGAGGTTTTCAAACTGAAAGGTGACCTGTAATAAGATACAATACAATACATTATCTTCATAATATTTTCATGATCTAGCTAAGGCAGGCATTCCCATGCTTAGCTCTATAAATTCATTTTCATGTATATAGGACAAACAATCATATGTGTGGCAGACTGATGATTCTGGTAGAGCCATCATCCTTTAGCTTGGATGATCATCTGTGTAGCTATGAAGTACATTTGATGTCTTTATTTTCCTGAATATATTGCAGTCTAGATGGATGAAACTAGATCTAGGGTCTTCAAACTCATTCAATATTCGCCCGATGTACAAGTCGATCCATGTGAAAAGATGTCCTGAAGTCGAACATGGAAAGACATCACCTAATTACCAGCTAATGATGTAAGTTGTTAACAGGCCCGAGAGGAATCACCGATAATGATAATGACCCTCAAGGTACTACAACACAATTCACGTGGTGTGAATATAGGATCTGATGTTGAACACCATGCAAAATCTTTCGGTCAAAGGCCATTGATGTAAACCTGTCGCCGGAAGTGAGAAACTTGCCATTGAGGTATGCAAGCTTCAAAGTACTGAAAGGGTTGTTCCTCAGTTAACTTCTTGGATAATGAGCTGATGTCGACAAGAAGTGACCCATCGTAGGAGAGCCTTAATGAATCGCACATCTATGACACAAAATGAAGCAAATGATTTTCTGGAGGTGAAAACGATCTGATGATACAAGGTTCAGGAATGGCGGTCATGAAAAATGAAGAGTGAAGGATTGCAGTGGATGACGCGTTAGCTAGGTTGGTGAATTCTCTGAATGACTTGTCTTGAATATATCGATGACACTATGATGGATTGGTAGCGTTAACCCCAAAAATGGATGGTACGGAGGACCAATGGTGATGGTGAACGGAATAACCCAACCCGACTCAATCATGGTGATGGAGTGAAAGTGTCATGTTCAAGAGCGACTTACTACCAATGAAGTTCTTCAAGTTTTCTTCCCTTTTTCCCCAGTCATTGTTGACCAGTACCTCTTTATTTTTGTCAAGCTTGAGGAGGATAACATGTGCTTGTTCTATAATTTTCCCTTCGGGAAAACCTGTCGCTCTATTTTAGCGAGTCTAGCGACAGTGAAACTCGCTCTTGTCTGGATAGACAAGTTTGTCATTATTGTTTTTTACGAGTTTAACAACAAATACAACTCGATCCTTTTCATATTGAGAGAGTTTGAAAAGAGACGGAAAGGAAACTCCAATAGTCCTTTTTTGTGGTATAATCCCTTAAGTCCAAGAAAGTATAAAATAATATGAAAGGGATGAATTTTCGATAGTTTTAGCGAGCCGAACAAGACAAGGCTCGATCTTTTTGTGTAATGATCCCTCAGGTCCAAAAAGATTAAAATATAGAGGAGGGATGGCGCTTCCCTTTACATTAATGAGCTGGAAAGGCCAATGGCTCGACAATCTTTTTATATTTTACGAGTCTAAAAAGAGCTTAAAAGAGACTCGTTTTTTAGGAACGAGTGATGTATCCGAGTAGCAACTAGTTCCAGGTAAGTTTGGAACTTCTCAAAAACGGCAATGTAACAAGGGTGGCTAATAGAATCACTCATCGCAGCTATTCCTCAAAAGGGTAAATAATCAAGTGGAGGCATACGATTGGCTAAAAGAGTGGAGGTGGCGATAAGAACACAACCAAGGCTCAAAAGGCTGATAGAAATGTGATCACAAAGGTTATTTACCAAGAGTGGATTCATTTTTTAATGAGCTTGAATCTTTAGAAACTATGCTCAGTGGCGGGTTTATTTTTTAACGAGCTTGAACCCTGCGGTAACAATGCTCGTCTTTGATTTCATGTTTACACAATCTTAAAATGAAAAAACTATGTTTGTTATAAGTTCGCATGCCCCCAGCATAATGATGCAAATCGAGGTGCATGCCCCCCAAGCTTCATTGCATTCAACGCGGTGGTTGGAATGAAGGTTTACCTTCGAGATCTTTGAAAGACTTGACTTGGATTTTATGAGATAATAATCAAAGACTCAATTTGGAAAGGGAGTTGTTCATTTTTTAATGAGGTTGACATAGTAAAAGAACTATCCTCATAACCCTTGTTTCATTTTGTAACGAGGTCGACACAAGATAAGTACCATCCTCAGTGACCCATAGTATCAAAATGGTCAGAGTTCTTCTTAATCTTTGATGATATAGAAGATATCATATGACAGGTTTCCACTGTGGCCACTGCTGCCAGATTACTTGGAGGCACGAGGGTAAAAGTACCCATTAAGGAAGGGTCTTTTAGGAGACCTACTCCGACATTTTTAAGCGATTGAGAACTTCCATGGATCAATGGAATGCTTCCAGTAGCTTGTGAACTGTTGGGGAAAAAGTTTAGTTGGTCAACGATTGTAATTCCACCATGGAAGGGAAATGAAATCTTTCTAAAATATGCTGACACAACGACAGCCATAGCATAAATCTAGCGCCTGCCCAGTAGGATATTGTAGTCAAGGTTCCATCAATGACCTCGACTTAAATTTCTACTGTCTTGCCCCCAGTTCAACTTGCAAGTTACTTAAAATCCCATACAGTGTGTATGTTCTTCCATCAAACGCTTTTAATGTCGTTGATGATCGTGACAAGAGTGGCGAGCCTAAAGTTTTCCAGCAACTCATTGACATAATACAGGTAGATGCCCCCTCATCAATAATTGTTCGATGAATAGTTTTGTTTTTACCTGTATAAGGAAAGCGAGTTGGGCCGGTAACTAAGGTTCGTATCCTTTATGGTTGAAGGCCACAAGATTCGAATCTACTGGGTCAATCCCACCTATTGCTGATAACAGAGCCCGCTTTTGGGAGAGGCAATTCTGGAGTACTTCAAGTGCCGACGTAGCGGATGGCAATTGGGCCAGATCCTCCACTATATTATAAGTCTGTGCTACTCGGGCATGAGGATTAAATGTCAATTTACGTACTACTCCCTTAGGCGGCTTTATAGTTAATTCAGGAATGATGGGTGGAACAACTTCTGACGAAGTTGTTGTCGAACTACTGGTTTGATCTGTAGCCTTATTGTTCAATGACTGTGGATTCCCATAATATTTATTCCTTGTCGACATCAAAGCATCATTTTTCTATTTTGAGATGGATAGCATAAGCACTTGGGATTTGGAAGCATGATCTATAGCAACCAGGTTGGTTACTGGGTTTGGAAACGGATCACTCAACACTGCTGAGGTGCTCGAAAATTTTAAAAACTTCTTGACCTCAGCTCGATGTGGACAATCTCTCGTGAAATGTTCGTCGTTACATATTAAACATGGATAATGAGGTTTCTATTTCCCATCAGGGTTCTCAGAAGAATTTTCAGGAGTCGAATCTTCCTATTTCCTCTTTTTGTTTTTCCCTTTCTTCTTGCCCCCTGGCTGCTTTGGTTCTTTTTCCTTGTCAGATGACATGGCATTAACCTCCGAGGCAAGAAGTTTTTCGTTTGCATTTTTGCTAGAAACTACAAGGGCTTTACCAGTTTGGGCCTTTGCGGTTTGCGTACTTGAGGTTCCAATCATGCCATCACCAGCATGAGAGTCCGGGTTTGATTTAGGAGGGGGAGGAATGGAAAATTCTGGTCTAGGAGCGTCAGGAATTTTGTCATAGAGTGTGCCGGACTAAGTATAAATCAAGTCCAGATATTGTGCATGAGTGATAACTTAATCTTCAGTGACAACTCCCCCTTTCGCCACATCTTTTGTAATAGAAGGAAATAATAACTTAATAAACTACTCAGTTAAAAGTTGATCAAGAACATAGGTCTTTACCATTCGACGACGTCACCGCCACTCATGAATATGATTAGATATGTGAGTGGTTGTTGTCTGCTTGAAGTTGGTAAGGAGTTCTGTTCTCGTCTCGTACCGTATGGGTAACTGAAAGTGGGTTAAAAAGGTGGTGGCAAGGGTACTGAAGTTATCGAATGAAGCTCTAGGCAATTCGATGTAACATTTCACTGTCGGACCAATTAGCGTTCTCTGAAAAAGGCGAAGCCTAATCAAATCATCATTGAGGGTGTTGGATGAACACCGCAAATGAAAGGTCATTACATGATTCGATGGATCTTCACCCGAATTTCCATTGAATTTAGGAATATCTAATAGAATTTTATGAGGAATCACTGCCCACCAAGGGGCGTAAGCGATTGGATCATTTGTTAGCCGATTCAAATCTGGTAATTCTAAATTTGCTACAAAAGGAAACTGTTGATTCAGGTTTGGCGAAGCATACCTAGGATAAGATGGGATTGCCTGAGCAGTGGGTCTTTGCATACCAGCATAATGTATTTGATGCTGGTAAATTTGATAAGGTTGATGGGCATAACCATTATAATATGATTGTTGGTAACTGTTTTGAATATACGGCTGCCCATTACCTGCAAAGTGTTGTTGCTCAAGTCCTCAGTAAGCTTGCTGGAATTTCGATTGTTGATATTGCACCAACCATGGCTGTGAGACCATTTGCTGTTGTCCAATACTGGATGTTTGACCAAGATGAGGGGTGATTGTACCCGTTTGAGCCTGAGTCGCTTCCATTAAGGAGCCAATAATCTGCAGTTGTGATTGAGTCGTGGAGATAAGAGGCTGTTGTATTATGACCTGAGAGACTTGAGGTTGACATACAACAAGAAGTGCTTGTACTTGTGACACTGTCACAATAGCCGGTGTAGTGGGAATGTTCGACACAGGTTGATTTTGTTGCAGTGAACATACAACTCTTGGTTGTTGAGGCAGTATTGGTATCCAACCATTGGATGCAATTCCAGCTTGACCCAAATTTTGTTGTGAACTCTTATATGGTTGTTCTCCTAGAGGGAACAATGAAAAGGCATATTGCCCCCCATATGGTGGCAATCCATTGTTCAAAGGGTAAATTGGTCTTTGGAAACTGGACTACCCAAATTGATATTGATGTGAAGAATCAATTTGCTGGGTCTCAACATAAGAAACTCTAGATAAGATTCCAGATGAACAAATAGGAACAGACCATGCTGTTGAAACAATCCCTGGGTGGACTCCATCTAACGGTTGAGAACTAGTTGGGACAGATGGTATACCAGCGAACATTGTTAGAGTAGCAGCAGGAGGTTTTGTAGCTGCTGTATCAGACGACATAGTCCTAGATGTCGATGGTTGTTCAGACATATTGAGTCTATCCAAAATATTTCCTAGCGATTCAACAGGAACTTGTGATGAAGGGTGATCAAAAGAACTAACTTCTGTAGTAGAAGGATATAGGAGGATCCCAGTTCCAAATGTAATAGGGTACTGGATGGAATATCCTCCACAATCTCTTCTATGGCAATCAATCTAGGTGGAAGAGGTAGACCGTTAGGTCTGTAAAATATTCCTGGTGCTGAAGAAGGTATAGAATCTACAGCGACAGATGTTGAAGGGGTGACACCTTCCGAATCAGCCCTAGATGGAGCTGGTTCAGGAATAGAAGTGTTTACTATTACACTAGGATCAGTTCTAATGTCCTTTTGTAACTGCGGAACTTCTTCTGTAGAGGCAGGGGTACCAGAAATAGTTCGAGTAACTTGAGTCTCTGATGATGTTGAAACACAACTTTCAAATAAACCAGGAAATTTCCATCCAGTTAAATGAGATCGCTTGGCCCAGAACAGTTTCGTTTCTAGAGTCAAAGACAGTTGACTCATTAGTCTCTGCGAATGATGGGGTTTTGATTGACTTTCTTCCACGATTGTGGATTACTTGATCAACTCAAAATTAAAAGGGGAAAATGTTATTCTGAATTAAATGAATCTTATGACACTTTGACACAACTTGCTTTTTCAATTTTTAAGAGTTGAGAAAAAGCTAAAGGTGACTCTAGCCACCTTCAATTTTTAATGAGCCTGAAGTGACAAGTGCTCAGATGGACCTTTTCTTTTAAGGAGTCGAAAAGGAACGAAAGTGACTACTTTGGAAATCTAGACAGAGGGATTACCAAACCAATCGCAAAACTGGAATATACACCCCGGTGGTAAATTATAGAGAAATTATCGAGGACTTTACGTACAGGAGTCAATCTTCCCAAGTGTTGTGTTTAGTGCATTGCGATCGATAGGGCAGCAGACACAACTTCCTAAGGATAAAGGATATCATCCTATTGTGGTCTTCCAATATATACTCGATGGTACGTGGGAGCACAAGTCCATACTGGCACTTGTCATATCAAAGAGGAGGAATCACCCAACCTACAACGAAAATGATAGTTACCAAGCTTTACGATGCCGAAATATGTCTCTAATCTAGACTTCTAGATATTGTGCGTTAGGTCCAAAGGGCTTTTATGTTCATTGAGGTTTATTTTATAGTTGATCTTTCTTAAGAAAATTGCCTGTCAAGGTTCACCACATGAGGTAGATGTACAATTCCTAAATATGCAATTTAAAATGATAAACAATCGTTTATTTTCTTTTAGCAATGAAAATCCTAGCTACTAAGGAAAGAAGAGTAAAATTATTTCAACAGAGAGCGGAGACCACACACTAAATGCACTTTTCCTAAATCAATTTCCGCACGCAGTATAAATCCAAATGCACATGCATGTATTCGTTTTCCATTTCCTTAATGTGAGAATGAAAAAAAAGAAAACTAAGTACAGATCTGAACTACTTTTCCTCAAAGCGACACTTTAGTAATTTCTTTTCAAAAATGAAAGGAAGACTAAGACGAAACTTTCACTTTCGAATGTAAAACTACTTTCGACACTCCAAAGAATTGACAATTCAAATCAAATACAATGGAAAAAGTACAATCGACTATCTAAAGAGGAAGACTTTACGACACTATTTTCCTTGACTAAAAACAACAGTTGTGACACTTTCGAATCAAAAGACGATAGTTCGATTAAGCTACTTTTTACAAAGGAGGACTATAAATGACGAAAAATACATAACAAACATTTACAATTCCTTATCAATGGAGGTTGAATAATGTAAAGGAAGAAGGCTTCAACAGTGATATATTGATCATAGGCTGCATAACTATTGAATAGAGCTGAAAATAGTGAAGAAAAAAAAATCTGGAGAGAAAAATAGTCTCATTCAATCATCACACCTGTCCTTAAGGGAAACAAGGATGCATCTCACCTGCAGCACATGGGAGGTGCAATGCATCCAGACTGCCAATCAGAGACAATGTGATGATCTAGGGACGAGACTGAGCTTGGTTTTCACCCACAGTTTGCAGCTAAGTTTAGGGATTTAGGCCTTTCTTATGATAGGCAATAAACACAAAGTATAGAGGTATGATCTAATGAGGTTATTGAGCTACCACCAGGGCACTTAGGATGTTTGCAAGTCAGATGTTCAGTTCATAAACCAACCTGGAGATTGACTGAAGCAATGTTGATCTACTTTGTAGTTGCATAGCAAAAGCAGTTTGAAGGCTAGTTGGCTTAACTTCAGGCTCTGTCTGTAGTTTATAAAGCAAACAACAGTAACAAACAAAAAAACTATTTTCTCCCCAGCGGAGTCGCCATTTTGTTTCTAGGAAAACTAGTGTCTGCTCAGATCTGCTAGTCCCACTAAGACGGGTAGCTATCTTAGAAACAAACAATTCAAAGTAACTTGTGTTTTCCTTTATGAGAGATAGATGAGAGAGAAGCAGAGAGCACCAACCTTAGTCTTTCGCTTCACTCCTTGCTCGTTTCCTCTCTCCTTTGATAGAGCTTTCACCACTCCTTTCTCACTTGTCCCGCTTCAAAGAACACCTGTAGAGTCAAAGCAGCAAAATACCATCAAAGAATAGAGATCTATAACCATAAGAAATGTAAAATCAGATGTACATTAACCATACAAATGCATACACAAATACAAGATTCAGAAATATACAAGTATATGGAGGAAAACTCAAATAGCTTTATTGATAGAAGTATTAGAAGAGAGGATTACAACCCACCTTCCTGATCTAGTGCCATCCTCCCAGCATGAAAGCCCTCTTCACCTCATGAAAATCTAGATCACCCAACAATACATTGCTTCACAAAGAAACCAATAGCACTTCTTTACAAAATACAAAATTCTAGCCTTTGGATCTCTAGGATGAGGGATCCATCAATAGATATTTGCCAGGGGGTGAGTCAGCTTCTGGGATTTTGATTAGTGTCATTTCACTGATAGTTCTTAGTTCCACTTGGAGATTTCATGATCTCTTACTCATCCCTGGCAAATTCAGAGAGGCAAGTGTCATATGAGCAGTTTCTAGAAGATTCTCTGAGTTTCCACCTAGCAAACTACCTCTGCCATTTGTCTGCTCTCACTCATCGCACCCTACAAAAGGGATTTTCAGTATGAATCACACCCCTTTTGTGTAATAGGTGAGATGCATCGCACCCTCAGCATGGAGTAGTCTGTATGGTCCAGTTTTGACTAGTTCTGAGTAGTTTTTCAGAGAGAACTTCTGGGAAATGATGTAACCAGTTGACCTTGACCCTTTAGGGTATGAAACAACACTTTTAGGGTTTTATAAGCCCTTGGTTTATGGACATATGTGATTGGGGTTGCAGTGCCCAAATATGTCTATAACACACATGGCCCTAGGGAAGGCCACCACATGACTTATTCTCATTGGTAAAAAAATTTGTTTAAGGTTGAACGACCTTGACAGATTTCAACCCCGTGACCTCCGGAAGCACGGTGCAGTGATATAACAATAAACTTCGTGGTTGGTGCTTGGCATATCATGGAAGGCGATTATATTTAATGTTCAACTGTAAGCGCATTTGGGGCGGGGGGAAGGGGGGGCGAGCCATGGAACCACAACGAATGATGTATGGCGAAGGGGGGTGGGGAGTTGGTCCTAGCCCCCAATTCCAAAATTTAACGCAACAATTGACGTATTCATAGGAGGGGTGGGAACGTGGCACCCTGTCCGCATCTAGCCCCCGGCCCTATCAACTAACATATGACCAAGTGTAGAGAGATTGAGGGCATGTGGCCTCTGGACCATGCCATTAGCCATATTATATGCCACGTGAATGACATAAGGGATGGAAGTTAGGGGCGTGGTGACCTATTAATAACCTAACAATTTGTACTATTTTTGGTAGAATTTTTATTGTTCCCACGCAAGTTTATCACTTGGCCATTCTGCAAAAGGGAAATTCATTACCAGCTTTGAAAGGATGGTAATTTTGCAAGACAATTAATAGGTAAATGAACAAGGAGGTATATCTTGGCCATTTTCAGCCTTTTTGAGCCCAAGAAGAGCCTACAAAGGGGTTTTTTGGTGTTTTGGATACAATGGAAATATTATTTTTTTGATTTGAGAATTGTATGTTGATGTAATTGACATTTTGAGTATATAATTTAAAGGGCCAACATTGGAAGTTTGACCCAGAGATGTAGCCCAACAGGGGAGAACTTTGTCATCAAATTGTTGTTTTGTGATGCTACATATTGTCTATTTTCTTTGTTTAAATATGCAAAACTCTACTAAGTTTAATAAGTTTATGTGTGTTTGCAGTTTCAATCCATTTCCCACAAGACATAAACTAGCTTACGAACTTTATCAAGAAACCTTCAATTTTTAATTTCGGATCAATTTGGTATCAGAGCATGGTTGTTTTAAAGGTTTGATTGTTTTTTCAAGTGTTTTCTTGAATGGTTACAAGGTCTAGGTTGAGAAGAGGAGAAGCAGTGCTTGAAGAACCAAACCATCAAATTGGTTCAAGGAGGTCACAAACTCCACCATTCATGGCACATGAAGAAGGGAAGGAGCTTATGCTTGAGGATGACAGAGATTTTAGAAAGGTTTTCTATGATATGTCTGAGATGGTGAAAGTGTTGTACAATGAGAGGAAAAAAATGTTGCAAGGAGAGAGTTCAAATCATCCAAAAGGTAATTGTGGTGATGGGAGAAAGCCTCTATTTCCACCTCCTCCTTCACCTCCATCTTCACCTCCTTATTCACCTCCTTCACCTCAAAGACCTACTCCTACTCCATCTCGAAAAGGACATGCTAAGTCTCCTTTGATAAAGCTTGATGTTAACTTTGAATTGCCTATGTACAATGGGGAAGTAAACGCTAAAGTGTTAGATAATTGGGTTCATCAAATTGAATTTTATTATAGGATTCAAAATATTTTTGATGGTGTTACAAAGATCCAACTTTCTTCTCTTCATTTGGAAATTGCAACCCTTATCTAGTAGGAGGCAAAAACTCAAGAAGATTTGAAGAAAAGTGGTAAAGATATCTCTTCTTGGAATTATTTTTTAGTTGCATTAATAAAGAAATTTTATCCATTAGCTTATATGCAAGAATCAATTATGGATTGGAAAATTTTTAGACAAGCTAAAGGTCAGAGTGTCCAAAATTACACACAAGAATTTAGAAGAAGATATTTAATCTTGGGTGTTGATTTGTCTTCACAAGACACTCTCCTTAAATATATAGGTGGATTACATGGTTATTTAAGACATACTATGCTTATGTTTAATCCCAACAATCTAGATGAAGTGTGTGTTCAGGAAACTCATTTAGAATCAAGAGGCAAGAATATTCCTCAAGAGACTAGCAAGAAACCATCCAAATCTGGAGATAAAGGAAAGGGTAAGTTTAAAGGTAAAGGAAAAAATAATTCTACATTCAATAAAGAGGGAGATAAACTTACATGTAAACATTTTTCAAAAGAAGGGCATGATGCAATCATTGTTGGAAATTACATCCAGAAATGAGACCACCATTTCACAGGACCTTTTCACAGATATCAATATGCGGAAAAAAAAAAAATACATATCACAGAATACAGAGGATGAATATGGATATTTTATTATGAAACTTCTCAAAGTGTATAACACAGATTTACAGAAGATCTTCTTCCTCAGATTGACTGTTGTGGCGTTTAGTAGATATAAGTCTGTCGAAGCATAATAGATCTACAGGCTACCTGGCCAACTAACAGACTGAGTCTCAAAGATCATTATAGAACAACAAACCATAAGACCATCTAAAGATCCGGCCACTTTAGGTTCACACCAGTGTCAAGCACTGATGCGCAGGCTTCTCGAATCTCCTAAAGACTTTGAAAATTTATCGTGATGCAAGCAGATCAGACTAATCGTCCGCAGATGCAGAGCAAGAGAACTTCTCGACTTAGACTCAATACTGGACTCGATTGAATGCCCTTACTCTTCGACTAGCTCTTATTTATAAGCCGGGAGGGAACAAAATTCATGAGTGCTTTTGTACAGACTGATGACTCATTTTGAAAGTACTCCGACAAATCTAGATAGATCGCCAAAAGGCTTTGTACAAACTGATGACTCATACTTGGATAGATCTGGATAGATCGCCGAAAGCTAGATTCGGGCATAGGACAATATCGTCCTATGTTATCTCATCCCTACTCTTTAACAGAGAGCCAGAGGCATGTGGGGACCGAATCATAGTACTAACATTCTATTTACATGGAGGAGATTCATAAGTGAACCCTCGAAAGAATAAAATGACATAAGGGATGAGATTTGCAAATCTCAAAAATGTACAAAGTGGAGATTCCAGGGCGAGGGAATCCACGAAAGCTCGTCCGGCACCACAGTCAGCCGAAAAGACAACACTTTTAATTCATGGTGTAATATTCGATCTGAGGATGCATGTAATGTTGGTACCTGAAATGTTCAATCAGGAAATTATTGAAGTACTGCACTCTGATTTCTTTCTCTGATTCCCACATCTGAGAATTATTCTGATTAGGTGGCTCCATAAAATTGATGGGCTGGTATGGATTTAAAGAGGTGACAACTTGATTGTGAAAATCTTCATAATTAGTACTGGAGGATATCATTCTTGCTTTATATTCATTCGTGACAAACCATCTGATATGCCCACAGTGCCTTATTGCTTGTGAAAAGGCTAAGTCACTTATGTCAGCAATATGCTCTACACTCTTGTATACTATTCCACTCATATAGGCTCTTGGTTCATTGAATCCTGGTATTTTAAGTATCTATAGAGTATATGGCTTTATGGTCAATCCCGAGAGACCATAAATCTTCCACCATTCAATGAACCAATCAGGTGTAGGGTCCTCTTGTTCTAATGCATCAACATACATACCTTCGAATAGGAAAGAAGGTTGTATGGAATAGAAAAAAATTGTTAAACAATTTTGAATGTTCATTGCTGAGAAGAAACATTCTCTTTGCCTGTCAGGGTCATAATTCTCTCGATGAAGATGATTGCCAAACCTCCTGAGCGTGATATGACAACTTGTCATTCTATCATCATCATCCTCATCTCTTTCAAGGGTATAATGTATGCTGTCGATATGCTCCAGATATTCTAAGGCTTCCACTGATTCTTGATTCATCTCATCTTGCATAGTTTCTGTCCATAGATATGGGATACCCTCACAATGCCTGATTTCCTTAATTGGGTACCAATCTCTTTCATGGATAATTAATGGAGTTTCGAGCATGTAACTTATCCAACCATCTGGTGTTTCAAGTTCAACAGTGCTTTATCCTCTCCTGATGTAGTTACACTGTAGACTTAGAATTGAGTGTTCAGACAGAAATTCTCTGCTCAGCATATCTGCAAAACTGTTTTTGTTACCTTTTATGAATTCAATGTCAAAATTATATTGACTGAGCTGCATTATCCATCTTACCATTGCAGCATCTTCAAAATCACATTTATGAATTGCAGATTGCAGGGGCTGACAATCTGTCCTTATTGTGAATCTGGTGTATATTACAAAATCTCGGAATTTAGCAATTCCCAAACAAACTGCTCTGAGCTCCTTCTTCAAACTTGACCAATTCAGTTGATTTTTAGCCCAGAGGCTAGAAGCATATTGACAAACTTCTATTCTATCTTTTTTATCAGGAATCTTCTGACATAGGGCTGCTCCCCATCCTTCATAACCTGCATCAGTCATGATAATTTTCTCCCAATCTTCTCTGATTGGAGAAAGAGGTTGAATGCTTTTTACCTTATCCTTAATTGATCTTACAGCTTCTGTGCATTCCTTATTCCATGGGATAGGGACTTTCTGGAGTCTTTTGTTTAATAACTTTCTCTCTTGAGCACAATGTTTGATAAATTTGGAAATGTAATTGAGACTCCCTAGGAATCGCTATAACTGAGTCTTGTCTTTGATTTCATCTGGAAAATTATCAACGAAATTCAGACTTCTTTGTATTACAGTATATGAACCATACTGTATGTTATACCCTAAGAAGTCAATCATAGGCCTAAATAATTTCATCTTGGATTCTGATAATACTATCCCCATTACTTTGATCCTGCATAGAAAGATTTTCAAATGTTTGATGTGGTTAGAAATATTATCAGAATGAATCAGTAAATCATCAATGTATTTTTTCAGGAATCCTTCCATTCCTTCAAAAGTTTCATCCATAATTCTCTGGAAGGCAGAAGGAGCATTGATTAGGTCGAATGGCATGATGTTCCATTCATAATGCCCTTCTGGTACTGAGAAGGCAGTCTTCCACTTATCCTCTTCTCTTATACCTACTTGCCAGAATCCAGATTTCAAATCAAACTTGGAGAAAATCTTTGATCTGGATATTTGTGCAAGTATCATAGAAGGTTTAGGCAATGGGTAAGCATCATAATCTCAAATATCATTCAGGGGTTTATAATTCACAACAAGCCTTGGTTTACCCCTGGCAATCTCAGCATGTTTATTGACATAAAATACAAAGCATGCTATTGGACTTTTTCTTTTCCTAATCAATCCTTTCATTAGCAGATCTTTAATTTCTGCTCTGCATAATTTCATTTGTTCCTCATTCATTGCCATTGCCTTGGATCTTCTTAATTTTCCACTAAAGTCTCTTTTGAGAGGAAGATCCACTTCCTGCTTTTTTATATGCCAAAAGGTATTTGGATCATCTGAACAACACTCTTTAAATTTAGCAGTGAGATCTGCTATTTGAGTAGCAAATTTCCCATTATCCAAATTCTCTTCTGCTTTTAAGATTTCTTTCTTTGTTTCCATTTTAGCCAATAGATTTTGCATTCTTTCAATCCTTTTTAATCTATTTGGCGAATTAGAATTAATAAATGGAAAAAATATCTCTTTACCTCCCAAGCTGACAAAATATCCATATCTTTGACTACTGACATCAAGCTTCGCTCCATGTTTTTCAAAATTTTGGAAGAATGGAGTGCCGAGATACATCGCACAATCCATTCCTGTGACCACCGGACAAACTAGATGAACACCAACTTTGTCATCCAGGAACACATCTATCTCTGCCTCATGTCTGGTAGTGATTTCACCACTGGCTGTAGTAATCTTAGGACAAGCAGTTGGCCTTCGATGGTTCATGCTTACTACAGTATCACTCACAACGTTAAGTCTAGAACCAGTATCCATGAGGACTTTACAGTATTCATACTGGTTTCCAACTTTAACTTTCATCCTTATGCAATACATAACATCTTTGTTTATGATATTGCATCCGATGTCCGTTCTATCCTTTTCCTCTTCTTCTTCTGAGCTGTCATGTTGCTTGCTTTGTGTCATGACTGGATTCATATGGAAGGTCCAATTTTCTGTTTTTCCTGAGACATCAGGATTCTGTGAAGATGAAGCACCTTGTGCCTTCATTAATCTTATATTCAAATCTTGGTGATTCTCAATGGATAGTCTTCTATTTTCTTTTATAGTTTTCCTTAGTTCTTTGATTGCCTGAAGTACTGCAGGCAAAGTCTGAGGCAAATCTTCTCCAAAATCTTCATTGCAGAATTGCCGAGTCAATGCTTCAACTGAGAATAATGAGGCAGGTGGTACATATCCCTTACTAGGAGACTTTCTTGAACTGGATGATGGCTTGTTAAAATGATCTGTCAGTAATGATTTGTACATGTCTTTAATTTGAGGATCTGTCGTTGCCATCATCTGCATGAACAAATTTCTGCTTACTTCATCTTCTTATGTCTTCATCATTCTGACTGTGTTGCAATTGCAGATGTCTGGATCACTACATTCACAGTCTTTACATTCTATGCAGTGAGGGTCTCTGCACCATTCTTCATCTGAGGAGTCAGTAGAATAAACATAATTTACTTCTTCTTCTATATCAGAGTCAGAAGATACTAATTCATCACAGCTACTAGGTAAATCAAAGAAATTAATTTTTCCTTTTTTGTTTCTGTATGTTATTTTCTTCTTTGATTTTTCAGTCTTCTTTTCTGGGCAGTTTGGAGCTGTGTGGCCTTTTTCGTTGCAATTATAACAGATGATCTCTTTTTCCTTAGAGAACATTCTTGTATGTTTATAAGGCTTTATTTTGTTGTGTCTTTTCTTCAATTTGTCCTTGGAAAATTGAGAATTCTTTTGTTTGAAATGTTTTTTCTTTCTTCTATGCCCTCCAGAATTGTCTGGTTTTCCAAGATGCCATTGTTTACACAATTGCTGGTATCCATGTGGCTTTTTGGGATTTGTTGCTGCCCTAGCAATTTTCATCTGTGAACATAGCTCAACTATGATTGCTTTGACTGCTTGCCTAATTATCCCAAATTTATAATCTCTAATTTTTCCTGGCAGCTTATTTACAATTGTTGTAGAAACCCATTGGGGGAGAGAAGTAACAAAAATTTCTTTCCATTTGGGCTCTAGTATCAACTCAGGAGACAATGTATGTAACCTATGAAGAAATTCATTGAAATATTCATCAAAATGTTGCATATTGTGCAACTTCATGGCCAGTAAAGTTACAGTAGTAATATCATTAATAATCTGGGGAAAACCAATGAAATTCACTGTAATACTGTAAATCAATTTGCCAATCATGTTATTTACAGGCAAACTAGTGACAGGATCCATGTAGGTTGAACCATCTTCATTTAAGACCACTGACTGTTCCCAATGGGGAAGGAGATTTGGTTCTTTAATTGTTTCAGCTTTTAACCATGAATCTAAAGTGCCTTCAAAACCTCCTATAATCCTTCGGGTTGCATTTATCGGGTCAATGTCATCTGAAAGATATGTTCTGTAACAAACAAGTATTGAATGTAAAACAGACATAACTTCATCTTCTGTACAGTTATCAATATTCCATGAATATGTGGAATTTGCAGACCAGTCCTTATGATATTCTGACTTCATCAAATCCCGTCTGTCAGGGGCAGGATTCCAAGTAGTATCCCATCGGGATCTAGAGGATGTGGCGTGGACTTGTGTCTCAATACTTTCTTCTGGCATAGAAATACCAAATTGTTCCTTATCTTGGATAGAGAAATTATCAATACAAGCTTCAAGTTCATCTACTTCTGGAATTGAATCAATTTTATGAATGCTTGTATGTTCTTTGTCTTCTTCTGACTCATCCTGGGAAATTTCTCCAATAAGAAACTTGGTCTATATTTTTGCGAACTTTCTTCAGTTTCTTTCTGTTTCGATGAAGTAGCAACTGGACTGAAAATGCTTGGATTTGCAAATAAAGAATACGGATGGGATGATGTTGGAGGAGGAAAATTTATGGAACTTGGTGCTTTGATGAGACTTTCTACTGAAGAAGTAAGAGAATAAGGAAGAGTACTCTTTGGCTCAGAGAAAAGAGTAGCTGTCTTATAAGCATCTGAGTTTGGCTTTTTCTTTAGAGAATCAATTCCTTTAGTTACCTCTGAAACTTGTTTCTTAACTAAATCAAGATTATTTGAAATTTTGACAATTTCTTTTCCATGAGCGACAGATGCTTCATGGATTTTCCTTTCTGTAGATAGGGAGAGTTTATCTAAACTCTGTGCAATAGTCTGGTCATTTTCTGTCAGAGTCTTTACGCTTTCATTTAAACAAACAGTGTTGTAGTCTTGCTTCTGCAATACTCTTCCCATCATAAGCTTTAATTCAGAGCATGCAGTATCAATAGAATCAAATCTGGTTTTTAGATATTTTTCAAGACTTGATAAAGCCAGATTTGTCCAATTTGTAGCAGCAATTGAATCCTTTGCTGCTATGGATGGATCATCAGGATGAGAGGGGAGAACTCTGTACAATTTCCCATCCTGGTTTTTGATGATAAAATTTTTCCAGGGAGGAAAATCTGTGTCAGTTTCATGAATTGAACCATCAAGAAGTTCCCATTTATGCTTATTGGGAGTTCCTGATCTTATCATGTTTACTTGGAATTGTAAACAGATCTTCCTTATCAATTCCTCTCCTTGCTGCCTAACTGCTATCAAAGATCTTGGGATATTTGGCTTGGCCATCATATTATGAATCTTTGAATCAAAAACAGGGGCTTTGAGAGGAGGAGGAATCACAACAGGATTTTCAATCATCTTTTCTTCTACAAACTTTTGAGAATCCTTGATTTTCTTCTGCTTGGCTTGATTCCTAAATTGCTTCATTAAAGATTCTTCTATAATGTTTGCAGAAGGGTAATACCATTCATAGAATGATATCCACTGGTTATTTGCTTGCATCCATTCTTTCCATTTTTCTACATTCTGCTTATTAAAAGCAGGCCTGTCATTTTTTTCAAGAAGTCTGACTTCTTGCAGATACAAGTGTTCTTTCTCATGAGTGAACATATCCCAATTAAACATTTTCTTCTTCCAAGCATCCTCTGGATCATAAGGACCAATTCCTTTAAAAAAATTTAAAAATGCTATGATCTCAGAATCAGAGGGAATTTCAACATGCTTTGGAATTTTGTCAATGGGATTCTTTCTATAGGAAGGAATGGGCAAATCTTTTACATATCCAAGGCCTCTAGCAGAAGAACTTGAAACAGTTTGTACAAGAAGTTCTTCTTGCAGGTTAAAAAATGTAACACGCTTATAGTTTTCTTCAGAAGAATCAGACAAAGGAGTAAATTTTATCATATTGATTCTTTTTGAAGAGTTACCATGAGGTGTTGGAGGCTCAGATGAAAATTGACAAAAGGTTTTTGAACAGTGAGGGTGATCACATACAGAACTAAAAGGTGGTGATGGATTTTGTGGTAAAAACATTCTTTTGATAGAATCAAGGACCATCTGGTCTATTTCAAATTGTGGGGTTGCAACAGACTGTTTAGGATGTAACTGACTGATGGTAGTTGGAATTGCAGAGATAGAAGTAGAGGATCCTTCTTTCTGAAAGGTATTGATTCTGGGGAATCTTGTGGTAACTTTTCCATCAGCCTCCATTATAATTGATTGTGCAGCAGCAACTGGTTTCTTGGTGGGTTTTCCCCAATTAGTTACCCAATCATCAGGTGGACATAGGTCATTCCTGGAAACATGGATAGGTGCTACTGGGTTGGAGGAGGAGTCATACTAGATAAGGGTAACTCGACCTTCATCTTTATCAAGGGAATGTAAAACAGCAGGAATTGTTGTGTTATAAAACCTAACACAAGTAATATAGAAAATGGATAAATTTTTTGATTTTCTTTTGAAGTTTTCATAACCAGCAGTCTGAATACCTAAATTTAGGCATTGTAGGACATTTGGGTCATCAAGAGCTACAGAAAAATCTGGGAAAACATCATATTGTACTGGGCCTTCAGCAAGACTTGTTTCAATACCTCCTATCATAGCTTGTGTAAAAGTAGTCCATCTATTATCAAATAAGGCTGAAAATACATAGGCTTTTTGTCCTTTTCGATGCAATGCATTCAGTCCTATCCTCACCATCCCCAGATGGACATACTGGTAACCAGCTTTACAAGCTGACTTGATATGTTTTTCCTCAAGAAGGGATATAGTTAACATAGCATTCAGAGTTAAGTCGGCCTTGATAGATTTTTCTTTGATTTTGATTTGGCTGAGGGCTCAGAGATTAAAAGAAGATAGATTTCTATATACATCCTGTGGAGAAACTGGGGGAAGTTTCCAATTAACAGAAGGGTCGGTTTCTTCTTTTTCTACTATAGCAGAATTTCCCGAAGTAGATTCAGATCTACATAATCCTTCTAAAGCAGATTTTTGTTTCTCTTCATCTTTCATTGTTCTAAAGTGTTTAGAACCAAAAACAGATGCAAAAGATTCAGCTGATGAAGTTCTAGGAGTATCCATAGAAGATATATTTAAGAGAAATACTCGGAAAATCTTGCAGATGAAATCAATATGTTTTGCGGCTTTCTGTTGCAGAAGAAATTGCGGCTTCCTCGACTTCGAATTCTACGCCAGACGTCTTCAACACCCTTTAAACGCCAACTGCGGCAACTATGGGCTACAAACGCTACACCTGGCCTCGACAAATTCGTGATCCACTCATACAATATCTCACATACAACATCCACTCAAACAAATACATGGCTCTGATACCATTTCACAGGACCTTTTCACAGATATCAATATGCGGAAAAAAAAAAAAAAAAAAAAAAAAAAAAAAAAAAAAAAAAAAAAAAAAAATAGATATCACAGAATACAGAGGATGAATATGGATATTTTATTATGAAACTTCTCAAAGTGTATAACACAGATTTATTTTTCCGCATATTGATATCTGTGAAAAGGTCCTGTGAAATGGTATCAGAGCCATGTATTTGTTTAAGTGGATGTTGTTTGTGAGATATTGTATGAGTGGATCATGAATTTGTCGAGGCCAGGTATAGCATTTGTAGCCCATAGTTTCTGCAGTTGGCGTTTAAAGGGTGTTGAAGATGTCTGGCATAGAATTCGAAGTCGAGGAAGCCGCAATTTCTTCTGCAATAGAAAGCCGCAAAACATACTGATTTCATCTGCGAGATTTTCCTGGTATTTCTCTTAAATATATCTTCTATGGATACTCCTAGAACTTCATCAGCTGAATCTTCTGCATCTGTCTTTGGTTCTAAACACTTTAGAACAATGAAAGATGAAGAGAAACGAAATTCTGCTATAGTAGAAAAAGAAGAAACTGACCCTTCTGTTAATTGGAAACTTCCCCCAGTTTCTCCACAGGATGTATATAGAAATCTATCTTCTTTTAATCTCCAAGCCCTTAGCCAAATCAAAATCAAAGAAAAATCTATCAAGGCCGACTTAACTCTGAATGTTATGTTAACTATATCCCTTCTTGAGGACAAACATATCAAGTCAGCTCGTAAAGCTGGGTACCAGTATGTCCATCTGGGGATGGTGAGGATAGGACTGAATGCATTGCATCGAAAAGGACAAAAAGCCTATGTATTTTCAGCCTTATTTGATAATCGATGGACTACTTTAACACAAGCTATGATAGGAGGTATTGAAACAAGTCTTGCTGAAGGCCCAGTACAATATGATGTTTTCCCAGATTTTTCTGTAGCTCTTGATGACCCAAATGTCCTACAATGCCTAACTTTAGGTATTCAGACTGCTGGGTATGAAAACTTCAAAAGAAAATCAAAAAATTTATCCATTTTCTATATTACTTGTGTTAGGTTTTATAACACAACAATTCCTGCTGTTTTACATTCCCCTGATAAAGATGAAGGTCGAGTTACCCTTATCCAGCATGACTCCTCTTGCAACCCAGTAGCACCTATCCATGTTTCCAGGAATGACCTATGTCCACCTGATGACTGGGTAACTAATTGGGGAAAACCCACCAAGAAACCAATTGTTGCCGCACAATCAATTATAACGGAGGCTGATGGAAAAGTTACCACAAGATTCCCCAGAATCAATACCTTTCAGAAAGAAGGATCCTCTACTTCTGTCTCTGCAATTCCAACTACCATCAGTCAGTTACATCCTGAACAGTCTGCTGCAACCCCACAATTTGAAATAGACCAGATGGTCCTTGATTCTATCAAAAGAATGTTTTTACCACAAAATCCATCACCACCTTTTAGTTCTGTATGTGATCACCCTCACTATTCCAAAACCTTTTGTCAATTTTCATCTGAGCCTCCAACACCTCATGGTGACTCTTCAAAAAGAATCAATATGATAAAATTTACTCCTTTTTCTGATTCTTCTGAAGAAAACTATAAGCGTGTTACATTTTTTAACTCGCAAGAAGAACTTCTTGTACAAACTGTTTCAAGTTCTTCTACTAGAGGCCTTGGATATGTAAAAGATTTGCCCATTCCTTCCTATAGAAAGAATCCCATTGACAAAATTCCAAAGCATGTTGAAATTCCCCCTGATTCTGAGATCATAGCATTTTTAAAATTTTTTAAAGGAATTGGTCCTTATGATCCAGAGGATGCTTGGAAGAAGAAAATGTTTAATTGGGATATGTTCACTCATGAGAAAGAACACTTGTATCTGCAAGAAGTCAGACTTCTTGAAAAAAATGACAGGCCTACTTTTAATAAGCAGAATGTAGAAAAATTGAAAGAATGGATGCAAGCAAATAACCAGTGGATATCATTCTATGAATGGTATTACCCTTCTGCAAACATTATAGAAGAATCTTTAATGAAGCAATTTAGGAATCAAGCCAAGCAGAAGAAAATCAAGGATTCTCAAAAGTTTGTAGAAGAAAAGATGATTGAAAATCCTGTTGTGATTCCTCCTCCTCTCAAAGCCCCTGTTTTTTATTCAAAGATTCATAATATGATGGCCAAGCCAAATATCCCAAGATCTTTGATAGCAGTTAGGCAGCAAGGAGAGGAATTGATAAGGAAGATCTGTTTACAATTCCAAGTAAACATGATAAGATCAGGAACTCCCAATAAGCATAAATGGGAACTTCTTGATGTTTCAATTCATGAAACTGACACAGATTTTCCTCCCTGGAAAAATTTTATCATCAAAAACCAGGATGGGAAATTGTACAGAGTTCTCCCCTCTCATCCTGATGATCCATCAATAGCAGCAAAGGATTCAATTGCTGCTACAAATTGGACAAATCTGGCATTATCAAGTCTTGAAAAATATCTAAAAACCAGATGTGATTCTATTGATACTGCATGCTCTAAATTAAAGCTTATGATGGGAAGAGTATTGCAGAAGCAAGACTACAACACTGTTTGTTTAAATGAAAGTGTAAAGACTCTAACAGAAAATGACCAGACTATTGCATAGAGTTTAGATAAACTCTCCCTATCTACAGAAAGGAAAATCCATGAAGCATCTATCGCTCATGGAAAAGAAATTGTCAAAGTTTCAAATAATCTTGATTTAGTTAAGAAACAAGTTTTGGAGGTAACTAAAGGAATTGATTCTCTAAAGAAAAAGCCAAACTCAGATGCTTATAAGACAGCTACTCTTTTCTCTGAGCCAAAGAGTAATCTTCCTTATTCTCTTACTTCTTCAGTAGAAAGTCTCATCAAAGCACCAAGTTCCATAAATTTTCCTCCTCCAACATCATCCCATCCGTATTCTTTATTTGTAAATCCCAGCATTTTCAATCCAGTTGCTACTTCATCGAAACAGAAAGAAACTGAAGAAAGTTCGCAAAAATATAGACCAAGTTTCTTATTTGGAGAAATTTCCCAGGATGAGTCAGAAGAAGACAAAGAACATACAAGCATTCATAAAATTGATTCAATTCCAGAAGTAGATGAACTTGAAGCTTGTATTGATAATTTCTCTGTCCAAGATAAGGAACAATTTGGTATTTCTATGCCAGAAGAAAGTACTGAGACACAAGTCCACGCCACATCCTCTAGATCTCGATGGGATACTACTTGGAATCCTGCCCTTGACAGACGGGATTTGATGAAGTCAGAATATCATAAGGACTGGTCTGCAAATTCCACATATTCATGGAATATTGATAGCTGTACAGAAGCTGAAGTTATGTCTGTTTTACATTCAATGCTTGTTTGTTACAGAACATATCTTCCAGATGACATTGGCCCGATAAATGCAACCCAAAGGATTATAGGAGGTTTTGAAGGCACTTTAGATTCATGGTTAAAAGCTGAAACAATTAAAGAACCAAATCTCCTTCCCCATTGGGAACAGTCAGTGGTCTTAAATGAAGATGGTTCAACCTACATGGATCATGTCACTAGTTTGCCTGTAAATAACATGATTGGCAAATTGATTTACAGTA
This sequence comes from Pinus taeda, assembly GCA_000404065.3. NCBI lineage: Eukaryota > Viridiplantae > Streptophyta > Pinopsida > Pinales > Pinaceae > Pinus > Pinus taeda. The sequence continues at coordinate 92,447 of APFE031119995.1, read as the reverse complement.
TTACAGTGAATTTCATTGGTTTTCCCCAGATTACTAATGATATTACTACTGTAACTTTACTGGCCATGAAGTTGCACAATATGCAACATTTTGATGAATATTTCAATGAATTTCTTCATAGGTTACATACATTGTCTCCTGAGTTGATACTAGAGCCCAAATGGAAAGAAATTTTTGTTGCTTCTCTCCCCCAATGGGTTTCTACAGCAATTGTAAATAAGCTGCCAGGAAAAATTGGAGATTATAAATTTGGGATAATTAGGCAAGAAGTCAAAGCAATCATAGTTGAGCTATGTTCACAGATGAAAATTGCTAGGGCAGCAACAAATCCCAAAAAGCCACATGGATACCAGTAATTGTGTAAACAATGGCATCTTGGAAAACCAGACAATTCTGGAGGGCATAGAAGAAAGAAAAAACATTTCAAACAAAAGAATTCTCAGTTTTCCAAGGACAAATTGAAGAAAAGACACAACAAAATAAATCCTTATAAACATACAAGAATGTTCTCTAAGGAAAAAGAGATCATCTGTTATAATTGCAACCAAAAAGGCCACACAGCTCCAAACTACCCAGAAAAGAAGACTGAAAAATCAAAGAAGAAAATAACATACAGAAACAAAAAAGGAAAAATTAATTTCTTTTATTTACCTAGTAGCTGTGATGAATTAGTATCTTCTAACTCTGATACAGAAGAAGAAGTAAATTATGTTTATTCTACTGACTCCTCAGATGAAGAATGGTGCAGAGACCCTCACTGCATAGAATGTAAAGACTGTGAATGCAGTGATCCAAACATCTGCAATTGCAACGCAGTCAGAATGATGAAGACAGAAGAAGATGAAGTAAGGATAAATTTGTTCATGCAGATGATGGCAGCAACAGATCCTCAAATTAAAGACATGTACAAATCATTACTGACAGATCATTTTAACAAGCCATCATCCAGTTCAAGAAAGTCTCCTAGTAAGGGATATGTACCACCTGCCTCATTATTCTCAGTTGAAGCATTGACTCGGCAATTCCGCAATGAAGATTTTGGAGAAGATTTGCCTCAGACTTTGCCTACAGTACATCAGGCAATCAAAGAACTAAGGAAAACTATAAAATAAAATAGAAGACTATGCATTGAGAATCACCAAGATTTGAATATAAGATTAATGAAGGCACAAGGTGCTTCATCTTCACAGAATCCTGATGTCTCAGGAAAAATAGAAAATTGGACCTTCCATATGAATCCAGTCATGACACAAAGCAAGCAACATGACAGCTCAGAAGAAGAAGAAGAGGAAAAGGACAGAACGGACTTCGGATGCAATATCATAAACAAAGATGTTATGTATTGCATAAGGATGAAAGTTAAAGTTGGAAACCAGTATGAATACTGGAAAGTCCTCATGGATACTGGTTCCAGACTTAACACTGTGAGTGATACTGTAGTAAGCATGAACCATCGAAGGCCAACTGCTTGTCCTAAGATTACTACAGCCAGTGGTGAAATCACTACCAGACATGAGGCAGAGATAGATGTGTTCCTGGATGACAAAGTTGGTGTTCATCTAGTTTGTCCGGTGGTCACAGGAATGGATTGTGTGATGTATCTCGGCACTCCATTCTTCCAGAATTTTGAAAAACATGTAGCCAAGCTTGATGTCAGTAGTCAAAGATATGGATATTTTGTCAGCTTGGGAGGTAAAGAGATATTTTTTCCATTTATTAATTCTAATTCGCCAAATAGATTAAAAAGGATTGAAAGAATGCAAAATCTATTGGCTAAAATGGAAACAAAGAAAGAAATCTTAAAAGCAGAAGAGAATTTGGATAATGGGAAATTTGCTACTCAAATAGTAGATCTCACTGCTAAATTTAAAGAGTGTTGTTCAGATGATCCAAATGCCTTTTGGCATATAAAAAAGCAGGAAGTGGATCTTCCTCTCAAAAGAGACTTTAGTGGAAAATTAAGAAGATCCAAGGCAGTGGCAATGAATGAGGAACAAATGAAATTATGTAGAGCAGAAATTAAAGATCTGCTAAAGAAAGGATTGATTAGGAAAAGAAAAAGTCCAATAGCATGCTTTGCATTTTACATCAATAAACATGCTGAGATTGCCAGGGGTAAACCAAGGCTTATTGTGAATTATAAACCCCTGAATGATATTTTAGATTATGATGCTTACCCATTGCCTAAACCTTCTATGATACTTGCACAAATATCCAGATCAAAGATTTTCTCCAAGTTTGATTTGAAATCTGGATTCTGGCAAGTAGGTATAATAGAAGAGGATAAGTGGAAGACTGCCTTCTCAGTACCAGAAGGGCATTATGAATGGAACATCATGCAATTCGGCCTAATCAATGATCCTTCTGCCTTCCAGAGAATTATGGACGAAACTTTTGAAGGAATGGAAGGATTCCTGAAAAAATACATTGATGATTTACTGATTCATTCTGATAATATTTCTAACCACATCAAACATTTGAAAATCTTTCTATGCAGGATCAAAGAAATGGGGATAGTAGTATCAAAATCCAAGATGAAATTATTTAGGCCTATGATTGACTTCTTAGGGTATAACATACAGTATGGTTCATATACTGTAATACAAAGAAGTCTGAATTTCGTTGATAATTTTCCAGATGAAATCAAAGACGAGACTCAGTTACAACGATTCCTAGGGAGTCTCAATTACATTTCCAAATTTATCAAACATTGTGCTCAGGAGAGAAAGTTATTAAACAAAAGACTCCAGAAAGTCCCTATCCCATGGAATAAGGAATGCACAGAAGCTGTAAGATCAATTAAGGATAAGGTAAAAAGCATTCAACCTCTTTCTCCAATCAGAGAAGATTGGGAGAAAATTATCATGACTGATGCAAGTTATGAAGGATGGGGAGCAGCCCTATGTCAGAAGATTCCTGATAAAAAAGATAGAATAGAAGTTTGTCAATATGCTTCTGGCCTCTGGGCTAAAAATCAACTGAATTGGTCAAGTTTGAAGAAGGAGCTCAGAGCAGTTTGTTTGGGAATTGCTAAATTCCGAGATTTTGTAATATACACCAGATTCACAATAAGGACAGATTGTCAGCCTCTGCAATCTGCAATTCATAAATGTGATTTTGAAGATGCTGCAATGGTAAGATGGATAATGCATCTCAGTCAATATAATTTTGACATTGAATTCATAAAAGGTAACAAAAACAGTTTTGCAGATATGCTGAGCAGAGAATTTCTGTCTGAACACTCAATTCTAAGTCTACAGTGTAACTACATCAGGAGAGGAGAAAGCACTGTTGAACTTGAAACACCAGATGGTTGGATAAGTTACATGCTCGAAACTCCATTAATTATCCATGAAAGAGATTGGTACCCAATTAAGGAAATCAGGCATCGTGAGGGTATCCCATATCTATGGACAGAAACTATGCAAGATGAGATGAATCAAGAATCAGTGGAAGCCTTAGAATATTTGGAGCATATCAACAGCATACATTATACCCTTGAAAGAGATGAGGATGATGATGATAGAATGACAAGTTGTCATATCACGCTCATGAGGTTTGGCAATCATCTTCATCGAGAGAATTATGACCCTGACAGGAAAAGAGAATGCTTCTTCTCAGCAATGAACATTCAAAATTGTTCAACAAATTTTTTCTATTCCATACAACCTTCTTTCCTATTCGAAGGTATGTATGTTGATGCATTAGAACAAGAGGACCCTACACCTGATTGGTTCATTGAATGGTGGAAGATTTATGGTCTCTCGGGATTGACCATAAAGCCATATACTCTACAGATACTTAAAATACCAGGATTCAGTGAACCAAGAGCCTATATGAGTGGAATAGTATACAAGAGTGTAGAGCATATTGCTGACATAAGTGACTTAGCCTTTTCACAAGCAATAAGGCGCTGTGGGCATATCAGATGGTTTGTCACGAATGAATATAAAACAAGAATGATATCCTCCAGTACTAATTATGAATATTTTCACAATCAAGTTGACACCACTTTAAATCCATACCAGCCCATCAATTTTATGGAGCCACCTAATCAAAATAATTCTCAGATGTGGGAATCAGAGAAAGAAATCAGAGTGCAGTACTTCAATAATTTCCTGATTGAACATTTCAGGTACCAACATTACACGCATCCTTAGATCGAATATTACACCATGAATTAAAAGTGTTGTCTTTTTAGCCGACTGTGGTGCCGGACGAGCTTTCGTGGATTCCCTCACCCTGGAATCTCCACTTTGTACATTTTTGAGATTTGCAAATCTCATCCTTTATGTCATTTCAGTCTTTCGAGGGTTCACTTATGAATCTCCTCCATGTAAATAGAATGTTAGTACTATGATTCGGTCCCCACATGCCTCTGGCTCTCTGTTAAAGAGTAGGGATGAGATAACATAGGACGATATTGTCCTATGCCCGAATCTAGCTTTCGGCGATCTATCCAGATCTGTCCAAGTATGAGTCATCAGTCTGTACAAAGCCTTTCGGCGATCTATCCAGATTTGTCGGAGTACTTTCAAAATGAGTCATCAGTCTGTACAAAAGCACTCATGAATTTTGTTCCCTCCCGGCTTATAAATAAGAGCTAGCCGAAGAGTAAGGGCATTCGGTCGAGTCCAGTCTTGAGTCTAAGTTGAGAAGTTCTCCTGATCTGCATCCTTCATAACTTGCATCAGTCATGATAATTTTCTCCCAATCTTCTCTGATTGGAGAAAGAGGTTGAATGCTTTTTACCTTATCCTTAATTGATCTTACAACTTCTGTGCATTCCTTATTCCATGGCTCTGATACCATTTCACAGGACCTTTTCACAGATATCAATATGCAGAAAAATAAAAATAGATATCACAGAATACAGAGGATGAATATGGATATTTTATTACGAAACTTCTCAAAGTGTATAACACAGATTTACAGAAGATCTTCTTCCTCAGATTGACTATTGTGGCGTTTAGTAGATATAAGTCTGCCGAAGCATAACAGATCTACAGGCTACCTAGCCAACTAACAGACTGAGTCTCAAAGATCATTATAGAACAACAGACCATCAGACCATCTAAAGATCCGGCCACTTTAGGTTCACACCAGCGTCAAGCACTGATGCGCAGGCTTCTCAAATCTCCTAAAGACTTTGAAAATTTCTCATGATCCAAGAAGATCAGACTAATCGTCCGTAGATGCAGAGCAGGAGAACTTCTCGACTTAGACTCAAGACTGGATTCGACCGAATGCCCTTACTCTTCAGCTAGCTCTTATTTATAAGCCGGGAGGGAACAAAATTCATGAGTGCTTTTGTACAAACTGATGACTCATTTTGAAAATACATAGGCTTTTTGTCCTTTTCGATGCAATGCATTCAGTCCTATCCTCACCATCCCTAGATGGACATACTGGTAACCAGCTTTACGAGCTGACTTGATATGTTTGTCCTCAAGAAGGGATATAGTTAACATAGCATTCAGAGTTAAGTCCAATAAGTTCAATAACAAGGGGAAACAAAAGGTTGTTGCAACAGCTCGACAAGATCTAGGATCTAATTCAGGTGATGAAACCAAAATCACAACCATGGGAATAAAAGGTAAAGCTTCTAATGCAAGTACCATTTCTTTTAGTAAGCCTAGTGAGGGTCAAAATGATAAAGAAAGAAGTGAGCTTTTTCATATCAGGGTCATTACAAAACATTACAAGTTGATACATTGTTTGATAGTGGATCCCAAGTCAATCTTGTCTATAGAGCAATTGTCAAGAAACTAAATCTAGAAACTACACATCATGATAAACCTTACCCTTTGGGTTGGGTATGTGAAGATGCCAAATTAAAAGTGGCAAGAAAATGGAAACTCAAACTTGCCAACCCTGCAAACTTTATAGATGAGATAGAGCTTGATGTTGTACCACTTGACATATATGGAATTTTTTTAGGGACTCCATAATTATATGACCAAAACTCCATATCATATTGTCATGAGAACAAATATCATCTTTTTAAAGATGGAGTTGAGTATATTGTTAGATCACATCACAATAAAATGAAATTATCTCTTATAAGTGTTGGTCAGATGAAAGGGCTTGTAAGGCTAGTAAGAATTTTGTGTTGTTGATGATTAAAGCTAAAGATACTACTAAATCTGAAGATTTCACAGGATGTGATTCTAACCTCAAGCATGCATTGGTTGAATTTTTTAACACCTACGACAAGATGTTTCAAGAACCTGAAGGGTTTCCTCCTAAAACAGGTATCCAGCATGAGATTCATTTGTAGCAGGATGCACCACTTCGAGATATTGGCATGTACAAAATGTCGTTTTTGGAGAATGCATAAATCAAGAACAAAAATCAAGAGCTTCATGACAAAGGGGTCATCATGTCTAGCACATCTCCTTGTGGGTATTCTATTGTCTTGGTTCCAAATAAATATTGTACATGGTGCATGTGTGTCGATTTTCTTTGAACAAGATCACAGTAAAGAACCGATATCCTCTTCCTCGCATTGATGATTTTCTAGATCTAGTTAAACAATGTTGTTTACTTCACTAAGTTATATTTGATAATTGGTTATCATTAGAAAAGGGTTGTTGAAGATGATATTTGAAAATTTCTTTCAAGATAAAACAAGGTTTGTTTGAATGGTTAGTTATGTTGTTTGGGCTTTGCAATGCACCTGCAACATTCATGAGAGTTATGTATGATGTTTTGATACCATTCCTTGATGATTTTTTCATAGTCTAATTAGATGATATTCTTGTTTTTAGTAAGACTCGTTAAGAGCATGTCAAGCATGTGCAACAAGTTTTAGATGTCTTAAAAAAAGATAAATTGTATTTGAAGATGTCTAAGTATGAATTTTGGAAAACCTCTTTGGTTTATTTGGGTCATATTTGTAGGAGGGGGTGACTTGAAGATTGATCCCTCAAAAGTTGAAGTTCTTGTAAATTGGCCTAAACCCAACAATGAAGCCAAAGTTAGAAGATTTTTGGGAGCAACCCAATATTGGAGAAACTTTATAGCTAACTTCTCATTCATTGCATCACCATTACATGCTTTAACAAGTGTGAACCAGGTCTTTCAGTGGGGAGGCAAGCAGCGGTAATCCTTTGACATTTTGAAAGAGAAAATCATTATAACACCATTTCTAGCATTTCCACACCTTAAGCAGCCATTTGAGATCCACACCAATGCAAGTGATTATACTATTGGATTAGTTTTCAGGCAACATTTTTAACATATTTTTTATCATTCAACAACCTTTACCAATCCAATAATTAACTACCCAACTTATGATAAAGAGTTGTATGCTTTGGTACAAAGCGTGAAGAAATGGAAGCACTATTTAATGGGTAAAGAAGCGATTATTCATACTAACCATCAACCTTTGCATTATTTACAATCGCAAACCAAGCTACATCAAGCTAGACATTTCAGGTGGATGGTGCGGAGCACTTGAAAGGTATGCTTTTGACAAACAATTTAGTGGCTTTTCAGTAATATTTGTAACCTTTGCTGCATTATGAATTCAAAGAAATAAAGAATTTTAATAAAATGTGTAAGAATTAACATGGGAAGCTTAATCATTGATAATTGTTGTTTTTCTATACAGGGAAAGGCGGAAATGAGGAGTTGTCGTCCAAAAGCGAAAAACAGAGGAGGAATAACTGTTGTCCCTCTAGAAGGGAACCGGATGCAAACGAGATTGGGCAAATCAAAGCAGAATAACCCAGGAAAGGAAGAAGGGATACCGATTCGGCGAAAGAGGGAAAGAAAAGTAAAGGATTAACAGCTTGGTGAATCCCTCAGGATCTTTGATCCTGAGGGATCACTGTTTTACTTATCTTTGTTACCTAGATATCTCCGCCGTTACTTTTATATAAAGGAACAACATCGTTGAGCAAAAGGACTCTTGTTTTTGTAATTTTCAATTCCAGAAAAAACTTTGATCATCGAGTCTCACTGAGACCTGGTTTATTGTACGTTTGTTGATGCGTTAATATAAAAGACTTAGTGTTTATTTCATCTTTGCATCTGGAGTAATCTAAGGCGGTGTACCATTGGCAGCTAAGGGCCCAGCTCCGAAGGACACTTGCTTTTGTATCATTATACTGTGATTTATGCGTGGTTTGCTTATCTTTATTACTCGGTAATCTGATATATCTTTCATATGCTATGCTATGCTCTGTTACGATTAATGCATTAATGGTTTTTCTCAGAAAATCTGTGTAATGACTCTGCACTGTATAATTGGATCTTTCTAGAGTTGATCGCATGCTTTTAGTCTCAACCAGTTATTTCTGTTACAGAGCGTCTGTATTGAATATTATTGTCATTTGATTCATTATTAGCATCTGAAAGTAATGTTATTCTATTTGGAAACATAGTCATATTACCCTTAATTATAAGACTACTATATTAATGCAAGGTGTGCATATATGGTTGATTATTGTCGTTCCATAATTCATCAATGAGTGTTGTTCCATAAATTATATTCCATCCAGTTTGCTTTAAGAGAGAAGAATGTTATAGCAGAGTGTGAGTAAGTTGGTTTGACTCGTGAGATTTAGTTCTTTTGATTGCTGTTCCATTTACTGTTGTTCCATTTACTGCAGTTCCATTTCCTTTTTGCTGTTCCATTTTACTTGCTGTCGTTCCATTTACTTGCACTTGTTGTTTGGTGTGAGAGAAGGTCTAAGGCTGTAGTAAGCCTCAGCAGACGCTGCCTAGCTCCCAGACCTATGGTCCATGCTCTAATTTCCTTTCCATCAGTTTCTAGAGGGATGGGTTATCGCTTCCGTACCCTTGACTGATAAACTTTCTTGTGTGATTCTATCTTTTTGGAGTAATTTAGTTATAGTTTAGCATCTGTTTACTCTTATATTTTTTGAACGCTATACTACTAAGCATTACTTGGATGAATAGCCTCGGATTGAGTTACTCTTTGCAATAACAAAACGTTCCCGGATTGATTTATTAATGTAGGATAATTAGAGGTGTGGGAGACCCTAGTTATAGCTCTACATTTTGGTGTCGTTGTCGGGGAAAGAGTATAGCCATTTTCCCTTTACAGAGTAGTGCGCAAATCCACTAGGGGAGAGTTGGATCTTAAAAACAGAAGGTAAGAACCTGCATACGGAGCATGTAAAAGCCCTGCTCCACCATCCGCTCTCCTAGCAGAATTGCTGGTTGAATAGGATTTAGTAGTTTATTAGAGTGCATGACTAAGCAGAAAAAGCCAGAAAAGAATATCAAACCTTCATCCAAACCCGAAAAAGCCAAAGGGCCGGTGACCCTTGGCCGAACAACCTTCATAGACGAAATCTATAAGAAAACTGAATCTCAGCCATCAGTAAGCACACGGAAAATTAATTCTAAACAACCTACTAGCTCCCTTTAGGCCACAACATCACCATCTAGAGCCTTTGCTGAGGTGCATAGTCATACTGATGAATAGGACTTTCAAGAAATTGAAAATTATGTTCCAGAACGACTGCAGGAAGGGAATCTAAGAAATCTTTGTGAAGGAGAAGGGGAAACAGGGGAAGTAGGAGAGCCAAGGTCTCCTCCTAGGATAATCCAGCCGTTAAATAGCCCAAATAAGGGGAGCGCGGTAAAAATTATTATTGAAGACATCCCATTTCCTCAGATAGAAATTCCAAATAGGGGAAGTGTTATTAAAACAATCCCTGCCAAGGCCGTTCCTTCTCAACCTAGGAATACCCTCCTAGAAATCCCGGAAGGTTATTGGCATATATCCGATCCTATGGCGCAGAATCAGCCAAATACTCAAACTTCTACATTGCAATATCCTATAGTGGATTCCGCAGCAAATGCGCCCATGAAAGCAATCCCTCTTCAACACATCCCTACATTTCATGGACTTACATCAGAGGACCCTAATGCATTCTTATTTGAATTCGATGTGCTATGTAGGGGATATGATTACACCACTGACCCCCATAAATTAAAATTGTTCCCCTCCACTTTGAAAGGGGTGGCTCTAAGATGGTTTATGGGTTTAGGTGGTGGAGTCATAAATAACTGGGAACAAATGAAAGAATCTTTCCTAAAGAAATATCAGGATTATTGTAGGTCTAGAGAATTAAAAGATGAAATTTTCCAAATGACAGCTAGATCAAATGAAACATTAGAAGAATACGTAGAACGTTTCCAATATAATTTACAGAGAACCCCTATGCATCACTACCTCTTCCTGATAATGTGTTAAAAACTACATTGATCAGAGGCATGAAAGAACAGTGGATTGAAACATTAAATATCATGGGAAAAGGGGATATTTATCAAGAGAATTTTGCTGACATCATTGATTTATGTATCAGGAGTTCAAGAGGCATCACAAGGATAAAACCAGCAGAATATGATCGGTTTGTCAGAGATAAATAAATATCAACAGAAGGAGTAACACGTGTAGAACTTAGAAATTTATTAGAAAATTTTAAAACTGATATTCTGGGGACATTAACTACACAACTTGATATTGTGCAGGCTAAACAAAAGCAGATGGAGGCGGAACAAAATATGGTGATTTTCTGCCCCCGATGTAGAAGAAAACATAGCCACAAGGAATGTCCACTGGACGCAGTTCAAACATGTGCTATTTGTACAAAAGATCACCTTACTGAGAGCTACCCCTCACTTCCTGGATTGAAGGCAGTATATAAGGAAGCGGAACAAGAACCAGAATCAACATACTTCATTAACCAGCGTCACCAATGGCAACCAAGGCAATCTGGTATGTTTTCAGACCCAACTTCTTCTTTCCAGCCTCCGCAGTATAATGCTCAGCAATATAATATGTGGCAAAACCAATCTCAACCCCCATTCCCGAGTTGGTCATCACAGCCGTTTTCCTCTCCAAATCTGTGGAGTCCTCCAAGCAATTCGACTGGCCGAATTTTTCTTACGCCCCACCATATTGGCAGAATAACTCATATCCTCCACAATGGATCCCCCCTACTTCACAAGGTTCACCCTGGCAGAAAAATTGGCCAAAATTGACATATCAGCCAACAGGAACTATTCCACTCCCTCAACCGACTCTACCAGCTTTACAACAAAACCCCCAGTCTAATCTGAGATCGTAACTCCCAGCCCAACCCAATCCCAATCTAAATAATAGACCGGTCCAATCCCTCCAAATCATGGAAACATCAGAAATCGGACCTGACCTAAGGGAGTGCAATGATCTTCAGTTAAGATCTGGACGTATAATAGAAACAGAGGGAGACAAAACAGTTCACATTGAATATCAGTTACCAGTAGAACAACCGTTACAACAAGAGGGTGTAAATAAGGAACAGACCCATCATCAAGCAAGTACATCCTCTCCTCCCTTCCTAGAACGATTAGTCATACCACGACCGATGCAATATCCAGACTTTGACATTCTGGGAGAGTTACAAAATCTGTACATAAGAATTCCATTCCTCCAAGCCATTCAAGACATCCCTATATACACAAAAACTATAAAAGGATTGTGCATAAAAAAATCAAGGAGGAATACAACCACTAACCCAAGAGTCCAAGTAGTTGGTACTTTATCTGACATGTTATCAGGAAAAGAGACACCCATTAAATATGAAGATCCCGAAAATCCAATTGTAACTGTTCAAATCTATGGTCAGACCCTGACTAATGCTTTAGTTGATCTAGGAGTTGCAATCAATATTTTGACAACCTCTACCTGCCAAAAGCTCAGCATTACATCACTAGAACCTACTTCTACTTTGTTAGAATTGGCAGACCGATCTGTAGTTCGACCGGAAGGTGCTCTATACGATGTTATGGTTTCTGTAGATTCCTGGGAATACCCAACCGATTTCCTAATAATTAATCCAAAAACCCGACTGGATGGACATCCGCTAATTTTAGGTAGACCTTGGCTTGCTACTGCCGATGCTTACATTGGTTTTCGGCAGGGAAACATGACCATAACTAGAGGACCAGATATTAAAAATCTAGTTCTATACCCTCCAGCACAGCTAAGTCTTACAATGATCAAAACTAACCAGCACCCTGTGTCATACCTTACTAACAATATCAGATCCCCATTGACTGTACAGAAGGCTCTATATTTTAAAGACCAAACAGAAGACGATGCCATCAATAATTTCATTAGTCAAACTGAATCTAGATCTCACACACAGTGTTTCATGATAGAAGCAACATTCGATAGTGAACTAGAAGAAGATCCTTTGAAAGATGCGCATGACCAAACAATACCTGTGACTGTTGTTGCCAACAGTAAAGTAGTGAAAACTGAACCGGGAAAGACCAAATATCAATGCCAACCTCACACCGGACCAAGAAACAAAGCTCGTCCATCTATTACGAAAGTATCAAGAAGCATTTGCGTGGGATTACCCTGATATGAAAGGGATTGATCCTCAATTATGCACCCACCACATTTATATAGAAAAAGATGCAAGACCTGTTCGTCAACCGCAAAGAAGACTCAACCGTCATCTAAAAGATGTTGTAAAAGCTAAACTTCAGAAACTTTTAGATGTTAATTTCATTTACCCTATTTCTGATAGTAAATGGGTCTCTCTGCTTGTGGTGGTACCCAAGAAGAATGGGAAATGGAGGATTTGTGTGGATTACAGGGAGTTGAATAAAGCCACACAGAAATATCACTTCCCTCTCCCATTCATAGACCAAGTATTGGACACTTTAGCAGGAAAGAAATTCTTTTCTTTCCTGGATGGCTTCAGTGGATACAACCAAATTCAGATTTCCCCTGAAGACCAAGATAAAACTACCTTTACTTGTCCTTGGGGAACGTTTGCCTATCGAGTTCCACCCTTCGGCCTATGTAATGCTCCTGCTACATTCCAAAGGGCTGTCCTTAGTATCTTTGCATATTTAATAAATGATGGACTTGAGGTGTACATGGATGACTTTACACCATATGGAGATGATTTTAATCCAGCTTTAGATACTCTAGAAAAAGTCCTACAACGTTGCATCGCTACCAGGCTTTGCCTAAGCCATGAAAAATGTTATATGATGATGACAGAAGGGCTCATTCTAGGAAACTATGTTTCAGCAGCTGGCATCCAGGTAGACTCGGCCAAAATTCAAATACTTTTGCTTATCCCCACCCCGACTACTCAAACAGAGGTACGCAGCTTCCTGGTATTTTCTAGGTATTATAGACGATTTATAGAACATTACTCACATATTGTTGCACCTCTATATGCTCTAACTGGTAATGTTGATTTCTTGTGGACAGAAAAATGCGACCATGCTTTTAACGAATTAAAGAAGCTTGTATCAACATCCCCAATCCTTCGAGGACCAAACTGGAATTTACCATTCCAAATCTCATCTGATGCCTCAGATACAGCAATCGGTGCAGTCCTGGGGCAGGAAGAGGATAAAAAACCTTATGCTATCTACTATATCAGCAAAAATTTATCCTCTGCAAAATTGAATTATACTGTCACTGAAAAAGAATTCCTGGCTGTAATACATGCTGTTAATAAGTTTAGACATTATATCACAGGCTATCCCGTTATGTTATATACAGATCATTCTGTTATCAAATATTTGGCAAATAAACCTGTTACAAATGCTAGAATAACCAGATGGTTGATCTTATTGCAGGAGTTCGATATCGAAATCAAGGATCGACCGGGAAAGGAGAACACTGTAGCCGATTTTCTCTCACGAATACCAAAATCAATAGAAACAGAAGCAGTGGAAGATCAATTTCCTGATGAGCACTTGTTTGTTGTTGCTGTTCGAACACCCTGGTATGTTGATGTTGCCAATTACCTTGTAGTAGGTAAGCTACCAAAACACTTAAATCCTCATGAACGTAAGTAGATTGTTCAGAAGAGTACTCGATTTTCGTGGATTGGGGGCTATTTGTTCCACACAGGGGTAGACATGCAAATTAGGAGATGTATTCGAGAAGATGAAATTTTCGACATTTTAAAAGCTTGTCATGACGGACCATGCGAGGGACACTTTGCTGAAAAGAGAATCGCACATAAAGTATTGCAGACATGATACTATTGGCCTACAATTTTCAAAGATGCGAAAAAATTTGCCCAAGCCTGTGACAACTGCCAGCGAGCAGGACGACCTGGTCAAGCCGACAAAATGCCTATGAGACCACAATTAGTCATTGAGCCATTTGAACGATGGGCTGTTGATTTCATTGGACCCATCAATCCATCATCAAATCAGATAACATACATCCTGGTGGCGACAGATTATGTTACCAAATGGGTCGAGGCCGAATCATTGCCTAGAGCTATAGAAGATTCTGTAATACAATTCTTGTTCCATTTGTTTGTACGTTATGGACTTCCGAGAGAACTAATTACAAATGAAGGACCACAATTTGTTGGAAATAAATTAGCTACAACACTTAACAACTATCATGTCCAGCATAAAACTACTACCCCATATCACCCGCAGGCGAATGGGCAAGTAGAAAGTAGCAACAAGGTAATCGAATCAATTTTAACAAAAACCATTGCATTGCATAGGCGTGATTGGGCCGCCTGATTACGTGAAGCACTATGGGCTTATAGAACCACATGGAGGAGTACCGCAGCTATTCACCCTATCAATTAGTGTTTGGAAAACAACCTATCTTCCCCATAGAATTCAAAATCCAAATGCTACGAACTACACAGGAAGTTGGCCTAGATCTAAGTGAGGCACAAATCAACCGATTACAACAGATTAATGAATTGGACGAAATCAGGCTCTCTACATTACAAAATAAAACACTTATTCAACATCAACGAGCTAAATGGCATGATGCACTTATCAAGAACAAAGTCTTTCACGAAGGAGACTAGGCTCTGTTATATGACTCTCAGTTTCAGGACTTCTCGGGGAAACTTCAGACTCGATCGTTAGGACCATACGAAATCCAGAAAGTACATGATAATGGGACCCTCACTCTGATCACAATTGACGGTTCTGGATATGCATTCAAGGTAAATGGCCACCGAGTTCGTCTCTATCGAAAGCCACTCACTCGGGAATCCTTCTGTCAGCAGCTACGTCAAGACACTGATATGGAAATTTTAGGAGGGGAAGTAAAATCTTCCTCACCTATAATTTAGTAAGGAATTCATTTTTCTATAACTTGTACATAAGTTCTTGTATATATGTTTTCTTGAAATTTCTTTTAATTTTTTCATTCTACGTGTTCTTACTGTTCCTTTTCAAAAAGAACAACACTTGCGTATTTTTGCTATTCCTTTTCAAAAGGAACAACATTCGAGTGTTTTTGCTATTCCTTTTCAAAAGGAACAACACTTGTGTGTTTTTGCTGCTCCTTTTCAAAAGGAACAACATTTGAGTGTTTCTGCTATTCCTTTTCAAAAGGAACAACATTCGAGTGTTTCTGCTGTTCCTTTTCAAAAGGATCAGCACTTGCATGTTTTTGTTGTCCCTTTTCAAAAGGAACAACACTTGTGTGTTTCTGCTATTCCTTTTCAAAATGAACAACATTCGAGTGTTTCTGATGTTCCTTTTCAAAAGGAACAGCACTTGCGTGTTTTTGCTGTTCCTTTTCAAAAGGAACAACACTTGTGTGTTTTTGCTGTTCCTTTTCAAAAGGAACAACACTTGTGTGTTTTTGCTATTCCTTTTCAAAAGGAACAACATTTGAGTATTTCCGTTGTTCCTTTTAAAAAGGAACAACATTTGAGTGTTTCTGCTGTTCCTTTGCAAAAGGAAGAGCACTTGAGTGTTTCTGCTGTTCCTTTTCAAAAGGAACAACATTCGTGATTTTCTGTTGTTCCTTTCAAAGAAACGGCATCCCACGTATTTCTTTGCATGGATTCTTCTCTGAGAAACACCATCGGCATGTTTTTTCTCTTATTGAGGATGCTTTGCGCCCATGTTCTCCCCAGTCTTTAGGATACAGCTATGGACTTATGCAATGAACATAAATCATGATATACCGAAGTCAGCAGATCATAAATCGCTATCTTTATAAAGCCTAGTATTGATAAGAGGACAAGAGGAGGGACACACTTACTTTTCATCTTCGTTGTCATTGTCTTATTATCGTCGCTCGGGTTGGTGATCTTTATCATGATGATTTCCCTAAAATTCTTTTTTTGATTATTACCTAGGAGTAAGAGCAGAGGATTTATATCTGTCTGTTGGGATGATAAGACTTCTTCCACCATTCCCCGCTCTTAAGGAGTGCGGAACCACCCTTATGTGTAAATAAATAAATAAAAAGTGCTCTGCAAAAAGAAAAAGAAAATATGAATTATCAATTGTCAAATGCAGAATAGGGGGTCTCATCAAGAGCCAGCCTACCATGATCATAAGGATGGAAGCGAAGTGGCATTCCCATTACGGCCACCACACCAGGGATATGGTCCAAAGGTATACTAAATAAACAAACCTTGGAACAAGGGGTCTCATCACGAGCCGGCTTGCCCACGTTTCGCACCTACCTTGTGAATGGAATTCTGGCTATCTGGTTATCAAGCCAGCATAATGGCCTACATTTTGACAAATCACTCTTCAAAATACACACAAAGGATCATGGTTCCGGGGGGTGAAATAAACAACTCTGCCAAGGTTATGAACACCTGTTGGCAGCAGAGCTCTGTTAATGGCATTGAAGTCGTAATGGTTACACCAACAGGTATGATATCAATACTTCTTCGTCTCTTATATCCTTTGAATACATCATATTTTATGCCTCGATGTATATATATCGCATGAATACTCATTACCACCAATCATGGCAACGGAACTAACAATGACCGCTGGAGATTTCGTACGCTTGATAGACGTCCCATCCCCCGGCCTCTCATTATATCACACAGGCTCTTATGTAAAACGCGATCTACCTTTTTGCCTCGATTTCTGTATTTCGTTGTCTTTCTAAAACATGGCATAATTTCATATGTTGTTTCTTTATGAATTGATTTCCGAATGGCTGCTGCTCCTCTATTTGATGGTTGGGGACAACCTATCAGATCGCGGGGGGGGGGGGGGGGGAGGTAACCTCATTACTCCATGGATTACGTGTCAGCACACCATTCGGGCAAGATAATGTACGAAGGTATGGCATGGTTTAACAGTATGATAATTCTATTTTACGGAAATTGCCGTCCACGATACTTTTTTGTTGCATGCTCTGTGTTCTTTTCCAAAACTTTGCGACGATCACCCTCTCTGCGTCTCAAACAACACAGGCAGTTGCTGTTCCATTAAGAATTCTGAGTGGAATCATGGGGGGAAAGACAGTCTGAAGCGAACCTTAGGAGTTGATAGTCTCCGTTGCTGCCCGCGAGATCCTGGAAAACGCAGGGTGGCTGAATTATTTCAGTCGCCTACGAGAATCGAATGAAGCAGTGGCATTGGAATTCCTGCAAAATTTGCAGGAGAACTACTCCATGGTAAGAGAAAAACGGATAGTGGTCACGGATGATATCATTGCAGAAGTCTCGGGACTACTAGCTGCCGGACCCGTATGGACGCTGAAGAAAGAAAGACTACAAAAGGTTATGGAGATTTTCCAGGATGAAGGCCAAAGCTTGACAGTCAAAGGGAAGGGAGTTCTGCCGGCAACGTTAGGGGAACCCTGGACCGAGTTAGCAAACATAGTGCAGAGCTACATTACTTGCGAAGGGAGGAAAGACGTGGTAAGACCACGTCATCTGAAACTCTTAGCTGTTTTGAAAGGAAAATGTTTTGTAAATTTCCCTGCACTCTTAAATTCGTTATTACATGATGCGGCCCGAAGCCTGAAAAAGGCACAGCACATAGAAGTAGTCGTTAGCCACCATCGACTGATTCGATTGATAGTGAGCCATAGTTTAACTCAACAACAGAGCAGCTGGGAGGAGCTCATCGCAATGGTCGAGGGGGGATTGGCTACACCACCCCTAAAACCTAAACATTCCTCTAGCACGCCGGAACGATCAGAGAAACGTAGAGAATTGGCAGCAGAAAAACATGTTGCTTCAAAATGAAAACAATCCTCTAATACACCAGAACGACGAGAGGAACCCAGAGAATTGGTAGCAGAGAAATGCGTTGCTGGTACACCTGAGCAACCTGAAAGACCAAGGAAATCAGCCCGGCTGGCCCGGATACGAGGAAGGCTGGAAAAGATCCAGGGGACCACTACCCAGCCAATCGAGATTACAGACGAACCTCCAGAACCAGAAGGAGGACCTTCTGAAGAAAATGCTGAGCAATCTGGGGCCAAGGCTGAGCAGCCTGGAGAAGGAGTTGAGGAAGGTGACGAGCACTCTGGAACAGAAACAGAAGCTGAACACTCCAAGGCAGCCACCGAGCAGGTCAATCAAGAAGAGGAAGTAGTACAGCCAGGAGGCAGCCCACTGCAGGACCCTGTGCGTGAAGAGGAATTGGCAGCAGTCCTGGCCAATATGGGGGAGTATGGCCAACCCTCCAGCATAGCAGGCATCCCTGACGGACCCTCAGAGGAAGACATACCTGAGAAAGCGCATGCAGAAAAGGTAGGAGAAGAAAACCTACCCGTTTATGATGATGAAATAGGAGACACCAATCAGGAACAATCTGTCCCCAAGACACCAGCAGAAATTCTAGACAGTGAAGGAGCAGATTTAAGGGCCAGTCATAAACCCTCTGCCGAGGCAATAGAGATGAAGAAATTAAGGAGGAAACAACAGAGGTTGCTGGGCACTATAGCCAAGCTCCGACAACAAATTCGAATTCTGAAAGCCAACCTGAGGATACAAAGGACCGCAAGGAAAAGAAAGAGGGTCAATGCAAAAAAATCCAATAGACAAGAAGACGACAGACCTATAGCCGCTCTATTTGTCGAAACCCCATTAGAAGACCCACTGTCAAAGAACAGACCGATGTTCCAAATGACATTGAAGAACAGACTGTTGTTCCAAATGACATTGAAGAACAGACTGTTGTTCCAAATAACGTTGAGGGACAGACTGTTGTTCCAATTGACCCTGAAGAACGGATGGACATTCCAATTGAGGTAGAGGAACAACAAGATGCTCCAATGACAGGGGGACCACAACGACCTTTCATTCGTGTTAAGAAAGAAAAAGAGAGCAAGAAGACCCAAACAGAAGCACCACCCTCAGGGGTAATTCGGGTTCTAAACTCCAAATAGCATAACAAAAAGGTCCAGGTAAAATTCCCAGCCTCTACGGCTCTATGGAAAAAGGATCCAGAAACAAGGACCTTGCACAAAATGATGAAGCAAGCTCAGCAAGAAGCTAAATAGCTGAGAGAACAAACAGTCCCCCAAGAGAAATATGAAGAACTACGACAGCAACTTCGGGATATTAGTCAGTCTGAGAGCCAGGCCTTTGAAGGAAGGCAAAAGGAGCAAGAAAAGGTTGCCAAGGTAACTCGTCGATTAGATATTCTTATTAAGCAGATGGACACTGTGTGTTCCTTGTATAATGACGTTTTGACCTGTAGGGCCCCTGC
Source organism: Pinus taeda (assembly GCA_000404065.3). NCBI lineage: Eukaryota > Viridiplantae > Streptophyta > Pinopsida > Pinales > Pinaceae > Pinus > Pinus taeda. The sequence continues at coordinate 72,977 of APFE031119995.1, read as the reverse complement.
TAAAAATTATGATTTATTTTTTCTTGAACGATATTTGCGATTAGAAATAAAAGCCGTTAGGGCAGGTGCCCCTATCCACATCAATACTGTTAATGATTTTATAGATTGTTGCAAACATTATGGGATTAAGGTTCAAATATTATTGTGTGAATTTTACTTGCACAACCTCGTGCTAGACCAGGAAACTGACTTAAATCCTGGCCCTTTTGTTGGCGACATATAATTGCAAGCCTTCATTTCATTTGGGGTTAATCAGCTGAAATGGCTCAGAGCTTATAACACCTTTCAGAGACAGGAGAATAGCCTAGACTTATGGGTGCGAGCCGAGCCTAGAGACCCAGTGATGCTATGGAGAGAGCATAGGAGCCTTATGAGGACCCCGGGTGTCATTGAGATATTAGGACCCATGCACGAAGACCTAATCCGACATAGCCTGGAATATTTTTTGACTATTAAAGACCTTGCTATCGATGCTGCAAAATTCTGATACCAAACCTCTAGCCCAAACATCCAGCTCAGGGAACCATTCAAATACGAGAATTTTGAGCTGGCTGCCATCCGATTGAACCTTTATGGGGAACGTATTCTGCAAGCAGGACCATCCTGGTTGGGGTATCAATTTCGTAGTCCAATTATTTGGCACCCTGCACCCGGATATCAGGCCTTGTATGGAATGCCTGCAGATCAAATAAATCCGTTCTTTGATAATCTAGTTGCTCATCACGATTGTCGGCCTCCTCACGAGGTTTCCTCTCCGGCCTATTCTCTTACCACCTTGCATGTCAACTATAATGTTTTCATGAGGGCATGAAACAGGGTAAGCAGGGGGGTGTGTGGAGCACTTGAAAGGTATGCTTTTGACAAACAATCTAGTGGCTTTTCAGTAATATTTGTAACCTTTTCCGCATTATGAATTCAAAGAGATAAAGAATTTTAATAAAATGTGTAGGAATTAACATGGGAAGCTCAATCATTGATAATTGTTGTTTTTCTATACTGAGAAAGGTGGAAGCAAGGAGTTGCCATCCAAAAGCGAAAAACAGAGGAGGAATAACTGCTGTCCCTCTAGAAGGGAACCGGATGCAAACGAGATCGAGCAAATCAAAGCTGAATAACCCAGGAAAGGAAGGAGGGATACCAATTTGGTGAAAGAGAGAAAGAAAAGTAAAGGATTAACAGATTGGCGAATCCCTCAGGATCTCTGATCCTGAGGGATCGCTGTTTTACTTATGTGTGTTACCTAGATATCCCCGCCATTACTTTTATATAAAGGAACAACACCGTTGAGCAAGGGGACTCCTGTTTTTGTAATTTTCAGTTTCAGACAAAACCTTGATCATCGAGTCTCACTGAGGCCTGGTTTACTGTACATTTGTTGATGCGTTAATACAAAAGACTTGGTGTTTATTTCGTCTTTGCGTCTGGAGTAACCTCAGGCGGTGTATCATTTGCAGCTAAGGGCCCGACTCCAAAGGACCCTTGCTTTTGTATCATTATACTATGATTTATGCGTGGTTTTCTTATCTTTATTACTCGGTAATCTGATATATCTTTCATATGCTATGCTATGCTCTATTATGATTAATACATTAATGGTTTTTCTCAGAAACTCCGTGTAATGACTCTACACCGTATAATTGGATCTCCTTAGAGTTGAATCGCACGTTTTTAGTCTCAAACCAGCTATTTCTGTTACAGAGCGTCTGGGTGAATATTACTGTCATTTGATTCATTCAAAATCCTGATTATTGGAATTTGAAAGTAATGTTACTCTGTTTAGAAACATAGTTATATTACCCTTAATTGTCATATTACTATATTAATGCGAGGCGTGCATATATGGTTGATTATTGTCGTTCCATAATTCATCAATGAGTGTTGTTCCATAAAGTATATTCCATCCACTTTGCTTGAGGAAAGAAGAATGTTATAGCAGAGTGTGAGTAAGTTGGTTTTGACTCGCGAGATTTAGTTCTTTTGATTGCTGTTCCATTTACTATTGTTCCATTTATTGCTATTCCATTTGCTGCTGTTCCATTTACTGTTGTTCCATTTCCTTTTTGTTGTTCCATTTTACTTACTGTCGTTCTATTTACTTGCCTTTGTTGTTTTGGTGTGAGAGAAGGTCTAAGGCTATAGTGAGCCTCAGCAGACACTGCCTAGCTCCCAGACCTATGGTCCATGCTCTAATTTCCTTTCCATCAGTTTCTAGAGGGATGGGTTATCGCTTCCGTACCCTTGACTCATAAACTGTCTTGTGGGGAGTAATTTAGTTATAGTTTAGCATCTGTTTACTTTTGTATTTTCTGAACGCTATACTACTAAGCATTAGTCAGACGAATAGCCTCGGATTGAGTTACTCTTTGCAATAACAAAACGTTTCCGGATTGATTTATTAATGTATGATAATTAGAGGTGTGGGAGACCCTAGTTATAGCTCTACAATGACTAGAAGCTAACAATTAGTAGCTAGTTTATAACTAATAGTTGGAATTTAACTCATATTTATCATAAAAATCACTCAAATCCTTCAATAAATAAGTAATTCATGATATTTAGATACATCTATACTTCAGCAAGTGATGGATTCCATTGAGACAAAATTAAACAAGTATGATCTCTTATGCAAGAGTAAAAGACTACGAATGTGATGCTAATTACTCTACCAAGTAATCAACTGATAAAAAACTTGTTGTAACAACATCAATAGTTTTAATAAATGAATATTACAGTCATAAAATAAGAAGGAAATAATATAAACAATAGTTTAGAAAATAGCTTTTATGTCTATCTACATAGTATCCAATAATCCAGTCAATAACATGATTCAAATATAAATCTACATGAATGTAATTAATGGATATAAACATGGAAATATGAATAAAATTAATATAAAATAACAAGTATTTACTAGGGTATTTGGACAACAAAAGACTAGATGTGCTAACTCGAGATATGGGGGTCCTCCATGGCTCAAGTAAGAACACAAAATTAAAACTAGGAGTAATACTTCAATAACACTTCATTACTTGATGAACATGGTTATCAAAAGGTCTACAACTTAACTTTAAACCCACAAGTCAAAATATAACTCTTTGATCAAAATAAAATATAACATGTGTTTGGTAAGTTAATTGTCTTGCCTTTATAGGCGTATTTTTAACAAAATATGCATAAATCATGTTCAAAATTGATGGATGGCTATTTTCACACTAATATATTATCCTAATATCATTTTTTACTGCTTAAATCAAGGATATGATCTTCAAAATTTGAATATAGGCATTTTTATGAATTTGTTCTACCATTTTGCTACAAATATGTCCACGTTGATTGCGCATTAACCATAAACATTAGGAAAATTTTAGTTGGAATAGATACGTATTTCACTGTCCTAGGATACCTATGAGAAAATCCCATGTCTTGATTTTCACCTAGCTTGACTGTAAATATGACAATGAATGATGAATTGCAAAATCTACTAGAACTTGTAATTCTTTTTCACAGTGCATTTAATTACAAGAAATTTAGAAAATTAAAAGTTTAATAAAAATAACTTAGTAAAGTATTATTATGGGAAATTTATAAGAAAATATCATCACAAATAATGAAAATAGTTGTTTCTAAAGGAAAAGGAATTCCAAAACCATAACAATATTTTTGGAGAAAATGAGGGCTAACACGGTTCATTCTTTATCTTCAACTTTGACTCTTGCAAAATTTTCCAAGATGTCATTGATTTGACACCCTTTGTCTATGTATTCAATGTACTTGTTCCTTATATATTGCAATAATTCATCATCCTCACTTTTATATTCTTCTTCCTTGGTAGATATTAGTCTTGGGGGAGGGGGGGGGGGGTATGTTCATGATATTTCTTATATGTAGAAGCATATCTTTATTTTCATTATTATTGATCCAAGTTTTGTTAACTATTGCTATTTTAATTTGGAGACAATCTCTTAAATTTTCATGCTCATCTCGCCTATACCAAACTGAGGAAGGTTTATAACTAATATGGGGTTTTTGCTGGAGGAGTCCCTTATAGCGAGACTTGATATACTTATGACATGGGATCATGGAATTGTTGGTCTAGAGTAACCAACTTTGATCTTATCACATTCTTGTTGGACTGAATGGTGATATGACTCTTGACTCTAGGTGCTCTCTACTACCCTGAGAGGAGTCTTGTGCATCTTCAATCTATTGCTCTCGAACTTCTTTATGTATTGAATTTTAGATGATTTTTTCCTCCCTTATCTTTTATCATTTTTTATTGTCTTTTGTCCCTTTCTATTTTTTGAAAGTCAATTGGTTTTTTATATTTTGTATACATGATTGAGTTCTTCGTCAAGTTTCCTCATCAATTTTATACTCTCTTATTCTTGAAACCAACCATTTTCCTCCCATTATGACTACTAATTTACTTACTTCTCTTGTTTCATATTTTCCCTTTATATCTCGCAAACATCTACACCCCCAATCATTTACCCAACTTGCTCTTGGTCAACAAAAAAGGTTATGTTGAACATTTTCATTTACTAAACAATTAGTCCCATACCTCTCTTTTTCCTTTACAATGGGTATCGAAGAATTTCTCCTAGCCATTTTGACGCTTACTATGGTCAGATTTATTGGGGTTTGCAGGGGTGGTCAATATTCAACTATATGACCGAGTCCTTTATCAAGAATAAATCTATGTAGTAAAGCAAGCATAGTACATAAAAAAAAAAATCTTGAAAATTGTCATATAAACTCTTTGATTTTTTCAACAAAAGTGCATTTTTTTATTACCTCTTCCTCATAGAAATCGTCCAATATTTTTTCTACCCACTCATGAAAATTCACTTTCCTTTCGTTATTCAATTTTAGGATCAACCAAATACCATCTTTGTTTCTTGCATTAGGTTGTTGATCAATATATTTATTTATTTATACTAGCATTGATTTTATGAAATTCTCACACACATTAATGAGGAAATATACCCTAGATTATACGATAGATAGACCATTTCTCCTTATGTTCTTTTTAAATTAATTATTGATCTTTCTCTCCCACCACTCTTGTATCTCTTTCAGAGTTAACATGTATGCACACATCTTATATGAACTGAGGTTTAGCAATACCGACATCAAAACCAATGTTGTATTCTAGTGAGAAGTATGCATTAGTTAAGTAGTGGAACATAAAGGAAGATAAAAGGGTAATGTGCATCACATGGAAGGGAAAAGAGACACAAAAGTAATAGAGAGCCAACAAAAGCACACTTGTATTAGATATATCTCAATTGGTAACCAGCCAACACATGGAGTCAAGTACATACATATTTAAACTTTGGTAGACAATTACAATAGTTTAACTTTCTAAATTGGCTTATCCAAATTTACATGGTCAATCAACTCATTAAAGGACCCAACTGACTTATAATAAATTTTTAAGGAGTGGACTCGATTGGGCTAGTCAACTTAGTTGACTAGCCCCTCCAACACCATGGGACATGAATTATTCCATAATAGATTTATTCAAGTATTCTCTTCGTTGGAGTCACTCACCCTCCAATGTTAAGCACCCTCTTCTCTACTAAGTTGTCCCTCATGCCAACCTTTTTTCCAAGGCTTTAATGCATATGAAGGTTAGATAAATTGATGTATTCTTAGCAAAGGAACCCCTCTATCTTCCTTTGACATAACAAAAGACATATACATTACTCATGTTGACCAAGGCCTATCCTACGGTTCAAATGTCACCATAGTAGCCTTGTTCCTAGGATATCCATCTCAATAACCATCATCTATACTTCATATATAAATGTTTTATCTCACCTACATCGATCACATATCATTTTCTTGAGATATCATCACAATGATTACAGTAAACAATCATTTTCCTTAAACAATATTTCATATGCATGAGATCTTTTTCATGATATTTGGATTTCATATGCAATAGTATCAATAATCCAACAACAATATCTTCAAGCTACAACTCTATTTTATGACCATTGAATATGATTCCTTAAGTATGTGATGGATCTATATTAGCTACCAAGGAGTTCTAAAAGCTTGTATACCATTCTGAATAAATAAGACGCCAAAGTTGACCTACAATTCTTAACTTTTCACGAATTACCTTTCATTAGTGAAAATTGTATTCTCTTGTCTTTGGATACTCTCTTAAGGCTTTAATGACTTAGTCTTAATTATAAGTGCAATGTTTTCCTTCCTAAAATTATCTTTATAGTGCGAATTAAGACATACCATCCATGACCAATCTTGGTTAGGAATCACTTTTTTTCTCCATTCTTTTATAAAGGATCCCACTATTGGCCTCCTCCCATTAAATCAAGATTCTTAGTTTCTTAAGGAAATTAAGGTGTAGAACAATTTTCCCCTATAACACATAAATGTGTATATAAATATATAGGTATTTACAATAGCATTATCAAGAAGAAAGTAGCAAGTGGATATACACCAAGGAATTCTCTAAACATGACATAAAAATTCAACCTACCACCTTGCATATGAATAATCCAACTAAGAATTCAACACGAAACAAGTGATATATGTTGGGTATGTGTTATATTCTTTCCACAACTACTCCCACAAGTTGTTATGTTGTGTTGGGTTGGGGTTGGGTTTGAGGGTCACAAGGGAGGCGACAACCCCCATTACAGGGAGGTTTGGAGGGGGGTAGTAGCCATGTGCATGGGTGAGGGGTAGTGCCTAGGGAAACATAATTATGCATACCCAATAATAGTTGGGAAAACCCAAGGATGGTGTGCGGACCTATTGAAAAGGTGACAAGTGTTGGTCTTCGTAATGTAATACAAATGTATCATTGATGCACTTATTATATTCATTTATTACATTCATTATTATTGTTTTATTTATAGTCAGAACATGTTCTTCATGATTATAGGTTTTATTGAGTGAAAATAAAATTTATTATGAGTCAAGGAAACATAATTGAGTCAAATTCTGATTTGGACTCCTTGTAAGAAAAAGCAAAACCTTTTATTGAGTCAAAAAGTCAAAATTTTAATCCACAAGATCAAGTCGGCCTTGCATGAACAAGTTGGTCTAAAAGAAGTAGCTATTCAACCTCCTAGATAGCTATAAATACAAGACACTTCAACCTCATTCATCCACTCGCTCAACACATCGATTTTTATGCCAATGATAAGAAGAAAAATAAAGAAGTCAAAGGAGAGGAAACTCAAGTGTTTTTGGCTTGTTTCTTCTAACACATGGAGAAATTTCATATTACAAGTCTAAAACTTCAAGTCCAAACTACATGTTCGAAATTCATTGATTTTAATAGATTTTACAAGGTTTGACCAACACTCACTTTCATTGACTTGATTTGGTTGGAGGATATTTCAAGGAGGTATGACTTAGGTATTTATGGTAGTCTTAGTCTTGGTCTCGGTCTTGGGTCTTCAATATCTCACTTTGATCTGATTCTATAAGTAGAGGAATTTTGAGTTTTCCCCCTTGTGGGGTTTTTCCCTAGCTTGGAGCCTAATTGCTAGTGTTTGTCTCTTTGTGATTCTTACGTTTTTGGTAATTTCTTGATGAGGAGAACATAATATTAATAAGAAATCGACAATAATTCCTCATTAATTATCTCGTTATGAGAAATCATCTATAAGTATCTATCAACATCTTGGTTTCTCTATAGGACGTACCAAAGGTTTTCCGCATGGTTTTTGCACATTGTTTTTTGTGTATGATGGTTTTTCCCATCGTATTTTGTAAATACAGTCAAAGGAACTATGATTATGTTCTAATATAGGGTTAATAGATTTGGGTTTATGAATTCTTTGGCATGTATATAATGTACTCTAACATTGAAAGGAATAAAATGAAAAATTATCTAGTTTTCGAGTTTTGTGTTCCAAGAGAAAATACCTATCTATATTTTTACGTTCTCCCCATTGCATATTTTTTTCTTTGTTTAAGAATTGTTTTGTGGTTAATTTCTGTATAAGGCTAAAACCTACAATATACACAACTATGGGTACCTTTTCCATAGCATTGGCTAGACATCACATTGCATATTTAAGACAAATAAGTACTTATTTGAGATTATTTGTTGCTAACAACCAATCGAGGAAGAACCCTTTTATGCCCAACCATAAGATTAATTGCACCATTACTTTCCACAACTCGCCACCCCCTAGGCAAGTCATGATACCACAAGGGAAAAATTGTCAACGCTTCAAAAGTTGAGATGGGTAAAGGAAACTCTCCTTTACAAATACAAAGACAATAAAAAACTCCTCTACATGTTGGACCTAAGGTCTCCACAAGTTTTAGATGCCTCTTGTTTCACTACCATAGTAATACATTAATCCCATCATTGTCGATTAATCCATAGGTAGTTTCCTCAACCATTGCTTATCATACTTGCTTAACATGCATCAATTTGTTACCCCATAGCTTAGCTAAGTTTTAGAGATCCCGAGTGAGTATCTCGCATGCAAAATTTATTTTCAAAGAGCCCAAAACACACCAAAAATGACTCAACCTACAATTAGAAACTTATGGGCATATTTAGGCACCCAAAACATATTTTATTCACCCATAATGCTTCAGCCATCATTCTATTCATGAATCTTTGCTCCCTTACATAATTTTCCTTCATCAATACAACTTACTATTGTAAAACACCACATTTACCTCAAACTTCCATGAAATTCATTGGTGAAATTCAAAACACTTGGAACGGACATAGCCCATTTCCTCCAATAAATTTTGGAGCATTATTTATGTTTCTATCCCAACTTCCAAAATTATGAGCATGACTATTCCGACTACTTAGCCATTCGCAATCAATGAGTTCTTGGTAAGGGGGATAAGGTTCATATTTGAATTCAAATTTTATCATAAGGCCTTGGAAAGGAAATTTCCTAAATCTCCTCTTAATTTCCCTACTTGTGGTACCATGGACCATATAAATGACTACATTTTACTAATTGATTGTGCCAACATATTTATTGATCAATCTTTAGGTTACATATATACTATTCCTGCATTACTCTAGTTCATTTTTTCCATTAAGACACATTTTTTCTTGACATAAGCAATGCAATATCATTTAGGTAATTACTTACAAATTAAATTTGGGATCAAGAGGGGTAGTTATATAAACATAATCCCATAAGTCAACCATAAAAACATGGTCAACCATGGGAAACAATGGTCAACCATGGTCAATTATATCCACCAAAGGAAAATATAGTCAAACATAGTTAAACATTAATAACCATAATCATCATGGCCAAATTTGGTGAGCCATAATCAAACATGCTAAATATTTCTCAACCATAAATAACCGTGGTCATATATAGCCAAGCATGACGAACATGGTCTTCCTTGATTGACCATGTGTAGCTTTATTAACCATACTCAACCATGATCAACTATAGGAAATTTTTGGCGGCCATAGTCAACCATGTTCAACCATAGTTAATCACGGTTAACATGGGCAAGATGATCAACACTATTAAATGTTGTCAAGCATAGTCAACCATAGCTAACCATGGTTAAGCATAAGCAACCTTAGGAATGTGTAGTCAACCATGGTCAACTATAGTCTAACATGTTAAACATGGGAACGATGATCACCACTATCAAATATTATCAGCAATAGTGAATTAAAGTCTTTCATGGGTGACTATATTCAACCATCATTAATCATGGTTAAACACAATTAAACATTGTCAACCATATTAATCCATAATGATTCATATCTTGACCACAATAAAATTGGGTCAACGTTAAGCCTACCATGTTCAATAAAAGTCAATTAGAGTTGTCCATAGTCACCCATGGTCCATTGAATTCAACCATGGTCAAATATAGACGACCACACTTACCAATTTCGTACCTATTCAAAAGCATTAACATAGTCAACTATAATAAATCATGCTTAGCTAATGTTGAAAGTGGTCAACCAATAGCATGTCATGGTCAATTGGATTCAATCGTGGTTAAACATGTTCAACCATACTTTCCATCCCCATGTACATTGACCATCAACTAGTAACAAGAACATTAATGTAAAATGGTTGATATATGTCAATTGGTGCAAGTAGTTCAACCACTTTAACTTTATGTGGTTGTTGCTAGTTATCCCTAAATTATCTAGTCTTACAAACTACAAATAAGATAATAAATCATTTTCTTAGAGAGTGAGTTGATATATATATACAAGGTTGATATGGTGCACATTAAAACATAATCCCTTGTGTTTATCTTTAGTCAACATTACTCAAGTTAGATCTTGAATAACTCGTAATATTAACATATTGAATTTAACACTTGAGATCTAGATGGGTATGCTACCATTGATTGTGTTTTGGAAGGGTATGCTACCATTGAGTGTGGTTTATGATGGACTAACAATTGCACCTCTACGAATCAATTGCTTAGACTAACCACCACCTTGGGAACATGGGACTAGCCTCCTACTCAAAGTATTGTTTCAAGTTTACAAGTTTACTAATGCATGCAAGTTTTTCTGTAATGGAAACCTCAATGTGGTATGAGAGCCTTGGCCTAGGTTTGATTCCCTCAAGCTACATCTTGGGGGGTAAGTGTTGGACTATTGGTTGCACCTATGGGGATCAATGACATGGACTAATAAGAGGGGGGTGTTGGATTAATGGCTACACATATGGGAATTGATCATGTGGACTAAATGTCACCTTAATAGGCCAGACTAACTAGCCACTCAAGGTAAGATTATGCATTTTGAACGGTTTACTAATGCTTGCAAGTTTTAGTGTAATGCAAACAGACACACATATATATGAACACATTTCAATGAGATTTTGAAGGTTTTAACCTTTACTAGTAATTATTCTACATGATAAGCAATATACACCCTCCAATTATACAATACATATTGTATATGTTAAGATATCCTATGTGGAAAATAAAGACATTTTGATCCAACGATGTATATGCCAACCCATATGGCATTAATTCCATTATTTCCAAATGCATAGTGTTTTACTCTCACTTGTGAAAATCAAAATTTCATATTAATATTTAAATAATTACATTCAAATTATAATTTCTATATTTCACTTTTTTTTTTCCAGCGAAAAAAACGGTAACTTTTTATTAATAAAGTAATAAGAAAAGTTACACCACTTAAACAAATAATACTCAGCTCAAGACGCCAACCTGGGTTCAACGAGCATTACACAATTAACGCAGCGTTAGGGGACTAACGTGCAAGAGATAAGAAGTGAAAAGAAAGAGAGCGGAAAAGAGGGGAGAAAATGCTCCAGCATAACTGCTTCAAGATTTTCGACCCTTTTTCTTTTCCACCTTGCGCCATTCACCCAGAGGGGGGGCGGACGATGCAATGACAATCTGAGATGATTCGGTCGGCTGACCTGTTTCTTTGTCTGAGTCTGATGAATCTGTGAGGTGTTGTCGTTTGTTTGCTCCCATGCTTTGATCCGCACTTTCCATCTCTGCTTTGTTATGCTGGGTCTCTGTTTGTATTTTATGTTCCTGTGGATCCTTGTTAACTGCTATATTTTCCTTCTGATGTTCTATTTCAACTTCCTCTATAGTGGTATCATCCTCTTCTGTTTCTGTTTGTTCCTCTTCTGTTACCGAAGGGGCTTTCTTTCGTTCTGTTCTTCTCTTTAACACTTCATCTAAATTCTGCCATCCTCTGGGCTTCCTTTGTTGTGGCTTGCTCTTGCTGGGGCAGGATTTGAGCAAATGTCCTGTTTGTTGGCATCCCCTGCACCTGAAAGCTGTGTTCTCATAGTCCAAAGGTTGTTTCCACTGACTATTGTTAAAAGTCAGTATGATGCTTTCAGGTAGTCCTTTGCTGAGATCTACCTCAACACATATCCTAGCAAAGGTAAAAATTCCTTTTAAATGCCTATCTGTATCGATCTTTAACATTCTTCCAAGGGTGTTCCCGATAGTAGCTAGGGTCTTGAAGTGCCAAAAATGTAATGGAAGATTATGCAGTCTAACCCATACAGGCATCCTTGAAACCACCATAGAGTTGGCATCACACTCTGGAAACCATGGGGCGATAAATAAGCCCGCACTGCCCCAGAACCATGGTCCTTCATTGAGTATTTTTCCCCTTTCTTCTTCTACAAGGAAAATTACTATGAAGAAACCCTTCGAACATAGATGTATCTGGCAGTTTTTTGTCCAGGTCGAGTGTATCCATTGATACAGGGCCTCAGTTTTAGGCCAAAAACCGTTAAATCTACAGATAACTGCTTTTTTTTCCAGATCTGAGAAAATACTCCTTACCTCTGGAATATCCAGTGAGAGGGAAGGGCTCTCAGTCATTTGATCCACGATATAACTCCCTGGCGCTATATTGACTGCTGCAGGTTCTTTCCTCTCTATGGGCTCTTTTCCTTTGGCTGCATCACGATAGGTGCCTCCAGGTTTTGACGTGGATCCCTTAGATCCACCTCGCAGCCGAAGGTTGAGGGTAATGGTTGAATCCTTTGCTACCCTGTAGTACTGGATTGAGTAAAAATCCTGCATGCAAACCCAATAAAAAATTAGTATTTGATGAGAAGCTGGGATTCCCAGTTTGTCTTGGATTCTCTTTTTAAGCTCCAGAACCCTCATGCTTCCCCAGATCTGCAAACATAAATGACTGCCCTCTGTAGTTCTGATAAAAATTTGATGTGTTGCCTCAGGAAAAGGTTCTTCAATGAACCGCCGCAAAACCCAGTCCCTATTCCTTTTTCTTTCTGGAACCACAGCTTTCCCATTTCGGCTCAGCCCCGAATCTGTTAATTGAAGCCACGGTGAGCTGAACAGGGGCAGCGAAGCTGGAATACGCCTTTTTCCTCCAGAGACGCCTACATATTTCCCATGCCACTGCAGAACGAACTCGGATCTGGGAAAACAGGGGCATTCAAAGAACAACAGAAATGGGGTTTTGTGGAGGGGTTTTAAGTGTGAATGTGGCGTAAGAGACAGGGCATCCACATAAAACCTACGAACCGGGCCAAACTACTGCTCCGATAAGGAATTTCGACTATGCTGGAGAAGAAAAACCTTGAAACGGCAAGACGACCCCACTGCCAACCATAAAAGTGGTTTATTCTGCCGGTTCTGAGGAAAAAGAGTTCATAGTTGATACACCGCGACCAGGATAAAGCTAAAATCCCCAGAGACTGATTTCTGAGCAACAAAACTTGTAAAAACTTTCCATCGAACGATTCTGCCCAAAACCAATGGGGAGACTTGATGAAAGTGGAAAAAACCGGCAGATTCCAGTGCTTTCCACATAAGTGCAGGAAACTTGGTTCGGCATCGGTGCAAAACTGGCGATCAGAAACCCTAAATTTTCGAACGCAGCCCGCCATCGTGTTCCTCTTCTCTAGTAATAATGACAATTTCTATATTTCACTTAAAGTTGAAAATAAAACAAATAATTAAACCTATTATATAATTTTATTCTAAAAAATACTAAAACTCCCCTCCAATATTGAATGTTCTATGACCTACTTGGTAAGCAACCTGCAATCATTGAAGTCCAAGTGACATTGCACTATGAAGATTTAGTGTCTCCATATGTCTAACCCTAGTAAAATTTAGCATAGTGTGTCTTTTGCTGCACTTGTGAATAGGTTCATGAATAGGTTCATAAATGAGAAGGAGAGTATGTTATTATTAATTTTTAATTTAAAAGGTAACCTAGGACCCCCTAACTGCGAAAAGAAAACATTGCTACCAGAATTTACTCAAAGTTTTGACATTTAATTTTAATATTGCAAGGCCCACGCAAAATATAATTTTTAAATGATTTTCAATTTAGAGTAACATGGTTATAAATAAAGAATTTGAATAGATAAATTTTGAGAAGTTGACAGGGGAAAGTTCGATATCAGCTTCTGAAGCTCAGAGCTATTCACATTCGGGCTTGGGTGGTCTCATTGCAGTGAACGACATACTTATCAATACAGAAATTTTGTGTTTAAGCCAGAGCATTGCAGGTCCCGTAATTTCTGGGGATTTATTTTTAGAGCAATATTGTCTCGTTCTCATATTGGGTCGCATTTTTCGAATAAGAGTTTTCGTCTGCTGGAGTGATCATCATTGTAACTGCTCAAGCTCGAAACCCCTAGGTGGAAGAAAATAGTTTTGGCATTAAGGAAAAACTTAGAGAAAATACAGAGGTTTGTTGCTATTGAAAAGCATATCTGAAATGGCAAATCAACCAGGGAGATGTAATGGTATTAACAGTCATGTTGGAACGGGTTCAAATAATAGTACTAGCACAAACACCAATATGGCGACGGTGGCACAACGACCGCAGGTGCAAGGAGTCCCATATGGATGTGGTTCTAATAATGGGTACCCAAACACCAATATGGCGATGGTGACACAACCACCGATGGTGACACAACAAGGATTCCCATGTGGAGTGACACAACCACCGATGGTGACACAACAAGGATTCCCATGTGGATATGGATATGGATATGGATATCAGTATGGTTATCCAGAACAATTCTATGCAGGATACCCTCATGAACCACCCTTTTCATACGCTCTGCCACCACCACAAGCTCCATCCATAAATGTGGTTGTGAATATAAATCAAGATGGCGAGAACCAGGGCCATACTAATAATCATCATGGCCACCCTGGTGCTTATCAATCTCAACCAGCAGGACCACAGCTGCAACGTCAACAGCTACAATTGCAACAACCGCAACCAGGGATACTTGAATCAATGCAAGGGAAAAGGTCCCAAAGAGAAAGTGGTGGAAGTGGGGATTTAGTTTTCTGGGATGACTACAACCTTCCGGAATTTGTCACTAGATATGCCAATGCAAAGTTTTTTGTTATCAAATCTTACAGTAAGGAGCACGTTGTTAGCAGTATTAGACATGGAGTGTGGACAAGCACTTACAATGGAAACCAAAATTTAAATGCGGCATACACTGAGGCTGCCTCTCTCGAGAAAAAGGTCCAAGGAGTTACTATATCCAGTGCTTCTAGTTCCAATTGCCCCATATTCTTACTATTTTCGGTGAGCGTTTCTATGAATTTTATGTCATTTCGATTACTTGCAAAGAGTTCATTATGGAAAAAAATACCCTTATTTAAATAAGAATAACATCTCATCTCGGTGAGCGCAGGTGAACAGAAGCGGTAATTTTTGTGGCGTGGCCGAAATGGTTGGGCCTGTAGATTTCGGAGGGACATCAGAATTATGGGAGTGGAGAGACAAATTTCCTGTGAAATGGCACATAATAAAAGATGTTCCATTCAGACAATTCTTCCATATTACCCTAGAAAGCAATGAAGGCCGATCAATTATTTATAGTCGAGATGCTCAGCGGGTAAGTTCGCAGCTTGTCATTTATTTATATTGTATAATGTCTTGTCCATTTCATTTGAAACCATATATATTCTTAGGATTTAGGGGAATTACTTGGGCAAATCCCAAATTCAAATCTGACAATGTCACTGTCACTATAAACCCTAAACCCAAGGGTATCAAGAAAAGTTGCTGAATATGAAATAATGATTTGCAGGTCGAAAAGGAGAAGGGCGAAGAAATTCTAGATATATTTAAGAATTACGTTTCGACAACCTCATTGCTGGACGAAATTGCATTGCGAATACAAAGAGGAGTGGATGTAGTGTTAAGAAGGTCACCATCACCACCAAAACATGTTGAGGAACAATATCAGGGTGTACATGAGAAACAACAACAACAAAATGAAGAAGAGGGAGCCACGAGGACTAGCTGCAGCGCCTGCAGTAACGAAAACAACATTCAAGAAGAAGAGGGTGACAACAATAAGCAAGAAGACGAAGAAACGGATCACAAGAACCCAAGAGAACCTGAAGGTGGAGAGAGTCAGGAGACTGAGAACAATGTGATTAGTTTGACCAGTCACAGCTTAAGCAACAAGAATGAAACCCAAGAAAAGGAGACTGACAACAATAAGCATGAAGAAGGGACTGATCATGAACACAACAACAGGGTTGAAGCTGAGTTGAGTGAGAATAAGCAAAATATGAGCACTGTGATTACTGTGACCAGTCATATCTCAAGTGATAAGAAGAAGCAAGAAGGGACTGACAGAATTGAGGCAGAAGAAAGAAAGAGTGATCACAACCACCCCCAGGAATCTAATTGTGGAGAGAATGAGGAGACAGAGAACACAAGTAAGAAGGAAGAAGAAAAGAATAACTGCAATAAGCAAGGGGAAGAAAAAGAGATTGATCACAACAATTTGCAAGAATCTGAGTATGCAGAGATTCAGGGGACGGAGAGCACTGTGATTATTGTGACCAGTGACAGATCAAGTGAGAACAGCAACAAGCAAGAAGGAGATATTGACACCAATAAGCGAGAAGAAGAAGATACTGATCACAACACCCTGCGAGTAGCTGAGTCTGTAGGGTTTCAGCAGGCTGAGAGCAATGTGTTTACCAGTCACAGCTCATGTCACAACAGGAAGAAGCACGAAGTAGAGACTGATGGCTATAAACGAGAAGAAGAAGATACCGATAACCCCAACGTGATTGAGAGCAATGTGATTAGTTGGAACTGTCACAGCTCAAGTAACAAGAATGAGATGCAAGAAGAGAATGATGACAACAGTGCCCTAAAAACTGACAGTAGGGAGAATCAACAGACAGAGAGCACTGTGATATGTGTGACCAGTCACAGCCCAAGTAACAAGAAGCAAGAAGAGGAGACTGACAGCAGAAAGCTAGAAGAAGATGATATTGTTCACAACAACACAATAGCAGATGATGATACTGATCAGAACAACACAAAAGAAGATGATACTGATCACAATAGCAGAAAAGAATCTGAGTGTGTAGAGAATCAAGAGATTGAGAGCACTGTGATTAGGGTAACCAGTCACAGCCCAAATAACAACAAAAATGAAGAATTAGAGACTGACATCAACAAGCAAGAGGCAAAAGCCAATGATCGAAGCAATGCTCGAGAGTATGAGTGTGGAGAGAATCAGGATACTAGGAGTGCTATGATTATTGAGACGAGTCACAGCCCAAGTGACAACAAGAAGAAGCAAGAAGAGGAGACTAACATCCCTACGAAAGATTCTCAGTGTGAGGAGCATCACAAGAGTCAGAGTACTGTGCTTAATGTGGGCAGTAACAACACAGCTAACAACAATGGTGCCAACCAGGGGAAGAAAAACAAGAGATCCAAGAGAAAGGGGAAAAAGAATAAAGGAAGACACTGAGTCAATTGTATGACTTTGTTTAAATGTAGGACTTGGGAAAAAGAATAAAGGAAGACACTCAGTCAATTGTATGACTTTGTTTAAATGTAGGACTTTCCGTAGGCGACTCATTTACTTAGACTTTTGTTTGTAGTATACAGAGTTTGCAGTGTAGTAGATATAGAAATTCAGCGAGACTCTGCTGAATTCGATTTTCCATTGTATAGTTAAAAATTTCGTTGATGGATGGATATTGTGTTTTTATCCCACAATATTTATTTGTGGTTTTTATATTTTACGTGGACACTTGTCCACCTGAGTAATGAATAATGTGTTTTTAGTGTTGATAATATGCTGATTGTGTTGATTATCATGGTAGTATTTTCTTCATTGAAGTAACTGTTATAATGTCATTTAAAAGTAATAATAATTTTGGTATCTCACTTTCTAGTAATCATTTTGGGAATTTCCATCTTCATGGGCCATTGGAAGCAATGAGTTAAATGCAAGAGTTGTAATATAAAATCTGTCACTCCCTCTTCTCTAAGCTATGCTTTTGTCATTGGGGAGCTCACTAAATTTTACTTTATCTTAGATTAGTTATCCTAATTATTATCAATGTTCAATCAATACAATGGTTATTGATATCTATGCAATGCATCTAAATTATCCAAACCCATGGGGCCTCACCTCACTGATTTGTCTATCACCCTAATCACTCTCCTTCCTTTACACCCCTAATCACTCTCCTTCCTCTACACCCCTAAATATTCACAAGTTAGGTTGCATTGAAATTATAAGGAGCTACTTAATAGTTTCTATTATAATTAAGTTGGGAATCTTCTTAGAAATAAATGTAAGGAGAAAAAACTAAACTAATTTCTCCTTTAGGGTTTTATAGCTTTATCCATGGAAGGAAATGTAGATGACCTTAAATACCTTGACTACTATTTCAACTCTCTAAATAATTAAATTAATTGGATACATCAAACATCACAAAATCATTATCATAATTGATAATTACAACAACATAAATGTATTCATTGATAGGTACCCCAAAAAACACACTACTATATTGATGTTGTTAACAACTAAATAATTATTACTAATAATGATTAAATGGTAAAGGAGAAACCATCTTGATTAGCCTTCTAATGAAGAATTACATGTTGAATGATTTTTAAACTCGTCTAGCTCATTCAAGGGATAAATATTTGATCTCTTATTTGATTAATGACTATTGATCAACATGAAGCTCCTATTGTTGGATGTATGGTGACTCCTTATGAATTGCTAAGAATCCCATAATTAGACAAGTTTCCTTCTCCATTGGGCTATGGAGTAATCATAAACTATTATCTTGATTCCAACAAACAATTATTAAGAAAGCTTATTAAGCAAAAAAATTATTTACATGATGTGCATACCTCAACATACTTAGAGAATGGTGGCTCTCAAGTATTCACAAAATCCTTTGGAAATGGAAACCACTCTTTAGAAAAAATCCCAAGAAGCAAGCCCTCTTATGAGCCTAATTTTCTCCCTTTGTAATATTCTCTTCATCTTTGTAACTACTTGACAATTAGTCTTTTTCCTCTTTGTATTGATTGAATGAAGATCCATTTTGAAAATATGAAGTTATGGATTCATTCTTCAAGCTAGATCCCACACAAGATATTTCATATTTCCCTTTTCTTAAACCATTTTCAAAAAATAATGTGGTGATAGGTCCTAAATTGGCTACAACTTTTATTTTAATTTCCTTGTACATTTACTTTAATGTCAAGTGCAAGCACTCCTTGGGTGCAAAAATTCTACATCCAAGCAATATCCACTCTACATATTTTTTAGTATACCCACAACAAAAATTTTGAAAATACATGAAAAAGGTGTACACACTTTATAAACTTTTTAGCAGATCCTTGAAGATGTGTTTCATGAAAAAAAAAATGTTGCAAATCCTACCAAAAACTTTGGAGATATTGCTTGAGCTTGAAGATCCCACTCCTAGCTCCTTGATCTAATTGCCTACACACAAGCACAACTAAAGTAGATATTTTTTTTCCCTTTGTTGAGAGTAGGTTATTGTGTACAAGCAATAATCAAAACCACATAAAGATAAAATGACATGAAATATGTGAGAGAGAAATCATAAATACTTTCATTAATAAAAATAGCATAAATACATTATAGTTTGGAATATAGATGAGAGCAATCAACAAGTGCAACAAAATAAATCAACACATGAACACATGCACCAAGAGCAACATCCACATTGGACACAAATATTTTAGCGTGGAAACCCTTCTGGGAGAAAAATCACCAAAGCTTATTTATTATTATGATGTAATAATAACACGTGCTCTATTACATCAATGTTTGTGAGCCACCACTTAGAGGAAGCATCAACTCCCTTTGGTGGATTGCGAGCACCCACTAGCACGAAGCACCAACTCCCTTTGATTATTTGCTAGCACCCACTAGTAGGAAGCACCAACTCCATTCTTTTGAACACACACGACGCACCAACCCCCAATTTATCTTCAAACACACATTAGAGATGAAAGCACCAATTTCCTATAAGCAAGCTCCAAGCCACACTCAATAAGGAACTAACATCCTCTATAGATGATATCAACTTTGTTCTCCTCTGCAGCCTTTCCTCTACTCATCCCATGTTGTACTATGTCATATGCTCACTCCGCAACAACCCACTATGCTTCTCAAGAACATCCAATAATGCACAAGACTCTGTGCACTCAACTCACTGTGCAATAGCATACTCACACACAAGTATCTTTTCTCTCAGCCTTCTTATTTTTCTTAGGCACTCTTGACCTCTTTCCTCTACATAGGCACTCTTAGTTTCTTTCCTCTTCATAGGAACTCTCGACCTATTCTCTACATAGGCACTCTCAACCTCTTGTCTGCAGCATAGGAATACTTAGCCTCTTCTTAGAAGCACTCACACATAGCTTTCCACATACCTCTTTGGTGACAATTATTTCCCCCCCCCTTTTCAATGGAAATCTTGTGTTTTGTTTCTATGTTGTATAGGGAACGATGTTGTCTCTGTTTTCCTTCATTCATCCTAGAAGCATACTCTCAGCATGCCTCTTCATCCTGATGTTGCATATGATTACATAGTCACTGCAACAACATTAAACATTAAGCATGGGCTCCTAAGCATTTTCTACATTCAACAATTGTAGTTGCCTTATAATTAATGTAGAGAATGGCCACGTGATTGACTCCCATACTGAGAATAAATTCTCAGTCAACCTACATGCTTTAGCAAGGCTCTCCATGCTTATTAATTGTATCGCAGTGCTTAAAATGTACTGTAGCATGGCTCTGTTCTTTGTGTGATAAAATCTCATATCCCTGAGGCTTTCTTCTTCATTTATACTTCCCAAAAGAATACTTTTTCATGGAATTCCATACTGATGTTATATCAATCTGCGAGGCCACCTTAACCACATTAATCACTCGGAATGGACTTTTGAAACACACAATTAGAGCTTCTCCAATGGGGAACCTTTCCACCTGAATTCTCCTCAGTGTGCAAGGAAGCTCTAGCATATTAGTTCTTGATTCAACTATTGCCTCTGCAAATCATAGTCCTCTATGTATCACTCTCTTATAGTTTCCATTACTCGAGTGACCCTAACCTTTCTATGTGCATTTACATGGATATCCCCAGCTTCTTCTTATCCACTTATGGCTATGGATAGTTATGGAATAGATGCCAAATATGGAGAAATTATATCCAAATTTTTTGACCTATCCTTGATTTTGATCATGTGCCTAGCACTTGCTCAATCCAAATGTTCGAGAATAACCAATTTGGCATAAAATCCAATTAAAGAGGGATTTTGTGCCATATTTTTGGACTCATCACACCTTGCATGTGCCTCATAGGCTCATGGGTTCAATAACATGAAACTACACTGTAAAACCATCACAAAACACATTCACACGACTCCATTTCATATTCATATGTTGCCTGATTTGGATCTCTTATGCTTGCATCCGTGTAACTTCTTTTAATTGTAATTCCTTAATATCTTATAGGTTCATGGGGTTTTGGCCATCACCCACCTCGCTTTAGCACCTTCCCTTGGTACGTTTCCTTTGAATTTTTCCTAGGCTCCTTTAAATGTTTTCACGTGGTGTTATTACTTTATTAATGCGTGAAGTTCCTTCATTACCAATAGCATAGGAAACCACCAAAAAAAAGTTTTGTGTGTGTATTTCTACTCTTGAGGAAATGTCAAATGTTGGTAAAAAAAATTCAATTGTTGTCCTATCAGTTAATGATCCGTGATGCTTGCAACCTTTAAGAAATTCAATTAACGAATAGTTACATGGTATTTGACCTTCGGGGAATGCCCTCTACCAGGGTGATGACATGATGATGTCATCCATGCCACGTGTCTACATGTGAGAGGTCCATGTCTCGCCCATATATGGGCCTTTTGGGTACATGAAAACACCATAACTTCTTGCCACATGTCCAAGGTTATGTAATGTTGATGTCATCTCTAGCCAATAATATGTTTCCACCTATCTTGTGAGAGGAGAGAGAAAGGGTACCTCAATCCTTGGTTTTGCATGTGATCTCCTTTGTAAATAGTTGAATGTTCATGTGACCTACTTCCAACTCTAAATCATGAAGCCCTCAATCTTGACACTCTTAAGTAATTATTTTAATAAGAAGTTACAAGGTTTCAACCTTCCGGGATTCTGACCCTCCAGTCTTCCACACCTGTGAGATTTCTACCTTTTGGGATTTGTTCACATGACCTTGACTTACTACAATCCCTTAACACCTTTTAAATAAACCTTTGGGCTCTAACATTCTGGGATTCTAACTTTCTAGGGTTTCAAGCTTCCCACTTCCCCAGCTCACTGTAATCCCGTAGCTTTTTTAAATAAGCTTTCAAGCTTCCGATTTTTCAACCTTCTCAGGCTTTGGGCTTCCCTATTCACTGAATCACTATAATCCTGTAGCCTTTTTAAAATAAGCTTTCGGGGTTCCAGGGACTGCTCCAAATGACTTCAAGGTCATTACTTTCATAATTAATAACTTTTGAACTAGGAGGCCATTTGTGGACTTTAACATATAGTTGGAAAGATCTTACAATGAAATTTCCATGTATAACATTTCCATGAGAATTTGAGCAAGATTCATCATTGAGAAATTCCTTCAAAGATTGAGCCTCTTGGCCACCATAGTCATCATTTTATGGCTTCTCCAATAAGCCTGCTACTATCATGATTCCCTATAAGAGATTGCAACAACCATGGGACTCCCCTTGAGATTGACATATCAACCACATCAATTCTAACAACTTATCCTACTACTAGCCTCAATTCTCATCTAGTTTACATCAATTCCAACACAATTGCTACCACTATCCATTCAGACCATGCCAACTGTCCATCACATCTCTTAGCATGAATGTTGTCATCATTGCTAACACACCCACTACCTACCATTAGCCATCGAGGCAATGCCAAATTTCCAACACTCTCTATATAGGATTTTTTCTAAACTTAGTAGGATATGTCTAGAAAGCTAGGACCATAAGAAGTTAGGAAACTTCCAAAATAATTTACCCTCATCCAACTCATGAATAAGCAGGCCAAGCTCATGAGGGCTTGACTGGAGGAGAAATACCATACCACGTGCATTCATATTGCGAGATATATTTTGAGGAAAAAATCACATAATATATTGAGCATATAATAGGGGGTAAATGGGTTTTATATTGGCAGGTATAAAAAATGGAGCTCAAAGTTAATGAAAATATATAAAGGGGTATAAAGAAATGTTAATGAAGAAATTGATACTTACAATATTTAGAGAAAGTAGGGGTTTCTTAAATTGGGAAGGTGTATTAGGTTTGTATTGGGAGGGGGTCAATAATGTGATTTTTTAGAGGTATTTTCCAATATCAAGTCAAATTAAGGGTATTATTTACTATTCCACAAATGCACGTGCTATGTGAGAGATTCACTGAGTGAATACCATGTGGCCAAACTCATCTCCTCAATATTATCTAGAAAAATCACCTCCATGACTCCCATGCCAAAGGTAGATAGGGTACTTAGGTGTCAAACTATCACACTATAGGGGAGAAATGGTTCTCAAGATGACAGGTTTGTAGGAGTTATGGGCTACTAAAAATGTAGATTCAAGCAGGAATAATTCTACATTTTGGTTGGCAAGTTGGAAGATAGGATTAAGGTTTCTATCAATAATGGCATATAATAGATGCCCCCTAATGTATGAGGTTAGAAGTGAAACAAATGGCTGAAATGTATTACAAATAAATGTGGGAAAATGAGAGGAAGGATCCAATACCAAAGGATATGATCAAATTCATATTGGTACTGAAGTCTTAATCATATGATGATCATCATTAAGGCAGGCATATCCATACTCAACATAAATATAAACTAAACACGTTAGTGAACCATACACTGCATATACATGACATGAATTGCTATGACATGGCCACAAGACATACATAGTGGATCCATATGACAAACTAAAAGGTCATGGCCACTAGAAAATACAATGTGGATCTATGTCACAATAAACATTAGTAGGACCATGGACACATAGAAGAGAAGTGCCCTAAGGTAGCCCTAAAAGTACATAAACTCATACATAAATACAAAAAAAAAAATTGGGAAGGGTACCATACAAGAGTGCTATGTCCCTATCTTGAGGTATTCTACTAAACCCTGATGTTACAAATATACAACATGCAAATGAATGAACTCGAGTCAAGTATGGTAGAAACCATTTGGTTGTTGGTCACTGAGGTATAACATTAATAGATGCGAATAGTCCCACCAATGACGAAAATGCACCCGAAGGTATCTAGTGGAACCCATGGAGTGTGAATAAATATGATGATGTCAAACAATTATGGATTCAACTGATGAGGAGCTAATGTGGTAAGCTCATTATTGACTGTGAGGAATCTTGCCACTAAGGTCTACAAGTTCCAAGTTCCAAGGTATTAATGGTTCCTATATCAAACTCTTGGATAATGAGTTAAAGTTGACACGAGAAAATCTATCAAAGGACGTGTTGAATTTTCTACAAGGTGAGTAGTAAAAAATAATTTTATAATATGTTAATTACTACCTAATGATATTCAATCAATTTATCTAAGGACACTTATATCATTGAGAAATTATACATAGAAAATATCAATAGTAAATGTAGTAGAAACAATAAGTGTACGAAAAATAGAAATACAACCATGCATAATAGATACAATATTTTTATCCTTTGAACCAAACCTTCAAATAAAACCCACCAACTCTTCTTTAGGGGATATAATTCTTTAGGAAAATTTACAAATCAACAATATGTTTATCAATTTGTGCGAATAATCCAAGCTATTTACCAGTTAAACCTAGAAAGAGTAATTCTAATAGACCTTGGTTAACTTTGTAAGAAATTAGGCCTTGCAAATCCATGACACCCTTGTGTCCTTGTGGCCTATGTCCCTATTCATGGTACTGGACCCGCCAACAAAGGGGATCTCCCTCGTATGAAGTCCCAACTAGATCTCACACCATTTGGTGTAAGAGTCCCATCCGTTATGATGGCCTAGTTTCCATTATCTTAGAGATTTTCTTAGCTCTTTTTGTTCAGCACATGAGGGTGTTATGCTTGTAACTTCAAGAAAGCGAGGTGATTATTCCTAGTGAGTTTTTAATCTAACTCTATGTTCGGGTTCTCTTACTATCAAAAAGGGGGAAGTAAAGTGAGCCTCTTGATGAGAGGGAATAGTCCCTACCAAGGAGGAAACGCACATGAATAATAGCAAGGGTCTGTCCACCATCCAACAGAATAGTCCGCAATGGATGCGAGAGTCATGAAAACCAATGTTCAAGGGAAAACATGTACACCATCCAACGGAGTAGTACACATGGGGGTGACAGTCGTTAGAATTGGGAAGACACAAAGATGGTTTGTCTAATGTCCAACGGAGTACTCCACAGAGACGGGACAACAATGATAAAAAATACAACACAACTTCAACAATATGAGTAGTAAAATAACCAAAGTAGTTCAAATATATTAGTACAGGTTAAGAAAGCATGCATTACAAACATTTAAAGAATATTCTTACAAATAGATACAAAACATGCGTGAAAACATGTTGGCCTGAGACAGGATTTTGAATTAAGAAAAAAATCCAAGACACATATGTACAACATACATCGCTAGCCCTAGTAGTGGGACATTGAAGCCACTCCTTGCTCCTCAAAGAACAGACTACAAACTCTCAAGGCTATGTGGGAGGAGCCAAGGTGAAAAGTCCTTTACTCATACAATGAGAGGGTATATATAGCCAAGGGGGAATAACTGACTTTACATGAATCTTCATCTTCATATGTGGGTCTCTTGGACTTACACTTTACATTACATTGATTACAACAAGTATAACCCATAGTAGTGATGTTTCTAAGACAACTCATGACACAAATCGACATGACATTGCTGACATGTACTGGTTGACTATGATTTCCATGTCGAGCAACTTTGTTACGAAGTGATGTTATGCTCTCGATGTAACATGTCTTCACCTCAACATGGAAAAGTGTTCAGGGGTGGTCTTGGTCTTTACTTATTGGTGCATGTGTATGTGTCCCTTTCGCTCACTGCTTGATGTGCTTCGTATGTTGGTTTGACTATGAGAAAGGCTTCTAGCATGCACTCCTTTTCCATCTCGTGCATCGTCATGCCCTATTTCATTGATATACCTTCTTCCTGAAATCACTCATGATGAGACAACATCAAATACAAAAATCTCCTAGTCTAACATGATGCATCATTTTTTGTTTCGGTGCATGTGATTGGGAGAGGGAAAAGGCACTAAAACTACACAAAGCACAACACAGGTCGGGATGAGAGGCTTTAGAGAACTATCGGAAAAATGTGTAGATTTCAGTGGGAGGAAAATTTGTGCAATCCATGACAATAGTTAGAGTTGTGGGGAAAAACCAAGCTAGGAGGCAAAATTGCATAGTTTCCGAGAGGAAGGACAGGGAGGGAGTCGAGGAACTACTGCACCATTCTCACAATTTTCAAGGGGAGCACTAGGAATCTAATCTAGCTGGGATCTGAACAATTTCTCTCGGGAAGACAATGCAGGTAGGAGGAGGCACTAGCAGAAAAGTATGCATAGTTTTCTAGAGGAGGATAGGATTGGGCTACAAGAGCTGCTAGTCAAAATTGTGCAATTCTCGGAGATAGCCCGGACACAACTACGGAATTTTTAGGTTGCTTGTAGAGCAGGACAAAAGGACAGGTGATAGAAAGATATATGTAATTTTTTGAGTGAGAGAAAAGCAGGCCAGTAGGGAAGCCTTCTCATCAGATTTGCGTAGCTTCTATGCTGATTGCAAACCAGGGAAGAAGGGCATGTGACAGACAACTCTGCGCAATTTCTAGGTTGATTGCAGAGTAGGCCAGCAGGGAAGCCTGCCTAGTAAATCTACGTAATTTCTCGGCATAGTGCAGTGATAAGCAGTAGATTCCTGCCCCACATGTTTGCACAGTTTCTGTAGGTAGTGAAAGGCAGTTAGGCTCGACAAGTTGTGCTCAATTTTGGAGATCAATACAACCCTGGGTCACAACTCAACTCATTTCATTGGTTAACTAATGGAAGGCTTGATGGGAGATCTTGTGAGACGCACAGACTGGATCAGGCTCTAGTACAACTTATGCATAGTTCTGGGATTCAGTTAGCTAGCTCATTTATATAACTATGCAATGCATTCTCCCCGATGGACAACCTCAATCTCTGCATAGGTCTGGGGAATAATGCAAGGTCACTGAGACCTGGGTACAATTGAAGGAGGGTTGGCATGTTGACAACTTTTCAGGAGAAGTGCCTAAGTTTGAAAGCAAGTGAATTTGTGCAAACATGATGATGTGATCACACATTTAGCACGACTCGATGACAAGACACCTCAAAATAACAAGATAAACCTATGCTAAGTGAGACTGACTCACGAGTTAAGAGAAACAAGTGCGACACTTGAGATATGTCTTCGAACGACAGTGATGACACTTGCATGAAAATATTTACATCTTTGTGTGTGAGTGTGACTGATGTCAACAGAGTGAAAAAAACTCATGCATACTAAGATAAACCTTGAAAATTTCCAAAACAAACTCACAAGCATGACATAGCAATCAACATGCCCAAAGACGATGGTTAGTCAAACAAGCGAAAAGGAAGCAAGAGACATATAGGAAACACATGAAATGACTTTGTGCTCACAAATATGATTGTTCTTGAAGATAGAATGATATGACATGACAAGAAGTCCTTCAAGCTACACTAAGAGATGTACTTCAAAAGATATTCTTTACTTACCTTACCCTCAAGATGACCATGCATCTGATGAAGTTTTCATGAGGTCTTGATATTTTGTCATAACTTGGTTTCTTGTTCCTTCCCCTCAAATCCTTGAGAGTGATCTAGTATGTCATCTTTTCCTGTAATCACTGAGAGATAAATATGTGCAGTTTCAGTGGAGAGTGACTGCTACTATGATGATCTCGGCAATTTTCGAGAGCAAGGTTGACTTCCTTCTCTGCGCAATTTTTGAGTGTAGGTCAGATTGGTTAGCGAGGACAACACTACATAGTTTTTTGATGCAAGACACTGCTACAAGATGGGTTATGGGAGGAGTCCCATCCATAGTTTTTGAATGTAGGAC
This sequence comes from Pinus taeda, assembly GCA_000404065.3. Classification (NCBI taxonomy): domain Eukaryota; kingdom Viridiplantae; phylum Streptophyta; class Pinopsida; order Pinales; family Pinaceae; genus Pinus; species Pinus taeda. The sequence goes on along the minus strand of APFE031119995.1, from coordinate 44,979 downwards.
AACCGGACTACTCTGTGCATTTCGGAAGAGCAGTGTTGGATGCTTGACTGATCTATGCATTTTTGGAGAGAAATGTTGGCTACCTGACTACTTTGTCTATTTATGGAGAGCAGTGATGGTTGGGAAACTAAGGGACAACACTACATAGTTTCTAAAGATAGTGGGTTCTGGCTGGGGAAGGACACTAGAGGAAATCACAACGCAGTTTTGGATGCCAAGGGATGCTGGGGTCTCTACGCATTGCACTGTTCCGATAGGCAAAGGAAAAATTTTGCGTGTTGCAGAAGAAAAGTGTACAGTTATGAAAAGATGGATGAGGCTAGGTTGCTTGGGAAACAAGGCTAAGTGGGAGATCAATGAGATTGAGGCAAAAACCTTTGTGACAAGAGTGTGTGAAGTGGGTGTGAAACATCTCTACGTAATGAGAACAACCCATATGCACAATATTTCCCCTTGAAGCAGAAAAACTTTCCCTTTGCTTGACAAATAATGATCCTAATCCGTGAAGATGACAAATACTGCATAAAGATGAGAACATGAAAAAATATGTAGATCAAGGAGGGGAGCTTGAGATCTTTATCTTACCAACCAATGACTAAGGAACGATCAATCACATGATCCAAGGAAGGCTCCAAAATTTTCATGCAAGCCAAAATTTTGGAGGGTGGTTGTAGTCACTAAAACATTGATGACACACTGGTAGAACTCTAGCTCTTTGTATGGACCTTGTTTCGTGAAAATCGAGTCTAACCCTTCTGGAAGTATTATTTGATTCTTTGATCGTCATGGCTTAAGAACTTTCTTGGGTGAAAAATATACTCCCTACTATTCTCTTGATCGTTTAGCACACATTCCAAACCAAGTTAACTAATTTGTTTTGATTGAGATGAGGTGTACGCGGATGCACAAGTAATATAAATTTCAAAGTCTTAGTTTCATCTCTGGTCTTGCTCTGCCGCTAGCAGGCCTGAATAGTACCCCAACAAAGTCACACAGGAACACAAGCATCACTCTGTTATCAGTGAGCCTGGTTAGTACCTCGATGGAGTTACTTGCATCACCTCTCTATGTAAGAGGCGTTTCTCCTCTTTTCCCTTGTTTATTTTTTCATTCTCATATTCTTTTTTTTTCAAAGAACTGTGCATAGGCACTTATTTATTTCAGAGGCGGAAGAGGGATCCTGATTTATTGAGGGTGGAAGAGGTTGTCCCTTCAGAGAAGTCTTTATATATACCTCTGAGACACTTGTTAAGGTTTTCTCCTTCATCTTAGTCTACTGGGGTAAGCTCATAATGTTTAACCCAAAATAACCGATTAGAGTAGGCAATACTAGTTAAAGTGCAAGCGTTGTGTTTTCACCATGAATCACTCAACAAAACATATTTTCCATCAGGGTATCATCGACTGAAGGCAAAAATCTCTTGATAAAGAGAGAGGACAATAGATAACCAAATTTTGGTAGTTGTACAAGTCCTATTATATTTTCCCGGCTTGTCTCGAGAGTCAAACACGATTTCATGTGAGGCTAAACTACGGGTACAAACAAGCAAAGAAAACAATAAAGAAAACATAAGAAGTAAAGGGAAAGAAAAATAAGTAAGAAAAGAAAGTGAGAAAGAAAACTAACCAAGTAAGCAGGGAAGCACACCAAGCAAGCAAGCAAACAAACATGCAAACAAAAAAGCAAGGCAAAACAAGGAAGCAAACACTACACCTATTCCTATGCTAAACAATCGTGAGTACATGACATGAAATTTGCAGTGAAGCCACTGTAGTCATTCCCAACTTGCAACCATAAAGATACAAGCGATTAAAACAGATAAAAATAACGTGCAACATAAAATACAAAATCTTGAAAATCTTGCACACGGAAAGGAAGGTTTTTCTTGTGGGAAAAAAAATGTGTCACGACCACCCAATACACATGGTTACCTTTCTGCTGGATACTATTATTCAACAATCCTCAGAAGCCTCTTCCAAGTGTGTGCTCATCTACAATGAGCTTCTTAGTGAGCACGAGGAATATTGAAGCTTGTTCCCTGCAATATGGCTCACCAAGTAATATTGTTCCAGCCATTGAGTGATTGGATCGTGGAAATCATAATGGTTATTTGGAAGATCTCATGACCTGTGAAAATATGGCTTTCTAATTTGAGAGATGGGATGACACTGGGAATTTTGTACAGAAAAATAAATTTGATCATTCTCATCAGTGATGCCAAGATAGTGAGGACCTTTCATAACCATCAGCGTAGATTGAGGTGCCTCACCGGCTTGACATAAATTTGAGGAGAAAGATGCTAAACAATGAAGATAAGAGAGCATGAACTGTCATTGAATGTATTGTTTGGAAAATGATAAGTTGCATGACAATCACCAAAGATGGGGAAATGACCAGATGAGTTTGTTAAAATATCAAATTCCCAGTTTGAAATGAATAAAGACAAACTCATTTGAACAATCTTGCAAACACTTTGATCAATGGAACCAAGTTTGTCATGAGCTAGACATGACAGACCACCCACTTGCAACTAGTGAAAAATTGTGCAAGCATCATGGTCATCACATGAATGTAAAAGGGATGCCAACATTTTGAATGTGTGAAATGAGTTGGGGCGTGGTGAAATGAAAGGAACTTGATTCACGTGATAGCTTGTGCATTCGTCATCACACAGGGGGATTGTTGGTGTGCTGAGCGAGAATATTTGAAGTACAAGGTATGGAAGGAGACTAAGGAGCTAATCGTGAGATGGAAAACCCGATAAGTATGATTGCAGGAAAAGACAGTATTTGAGATTATCAACTTCATAATTCCATGATTTAATGAGGGACGAACATTCCCTCCTTAAGTTTGATGCAAGATATGTGCATGAAGACAGATGTGCTGTGACAGGTTTGTGAATTTAGCCATAAGTGAAATTTTGAAAAATTGAGAGATCACATCCAGAATACCAAACATTTTTTACACGTGAATTCACATCAAGTGACACCATGCAGATAGATGGATTGTGCATGAGAAAAAAGATATAATTGGGTTCTACAGGCTAACAAGACTCGCATGGTCCTGACATAACCATCAACGAACATTGAAGTGCCTCGACTCCCCGGGACATCCCATAAATTTCTAGAATTGCATAATCATATTTTGAAATATGAGTTAGAGTATTCATGGGTGATTGTATTGAAGGATATTCAAATGAGTGAGGATTTAGTGAGGAAGATCGATCTCCTATAATCTCTCCTTCTTGTCTCATTCAAGTTCTTGTAGCTTAATTAGCCATAATTTCCATAATTTGCTCCCAAAAACCTACAATCAATGCACATTAGACCACTAGACATAACATCTTACTTTTACGCATCTCATTAGGAAAAATATAATTAAAACATGTAAGAAATTATGATAAGAGCTGATTTAAGTAAGCTTGAAGGTGTATTTAGGTCCATATATTTAACTAATTATGAGCCTCATCACCTTCGTTGGTTGAGTTACTAGTCTTGGAATCCCTAGTTGGAGAAACACTCAAGAAGCCTTGTATAAGCTATGGGTTCAGTTACTAGTCCTCGAAACCTTGGTTGGAAGGAACGCTCTAGAAGCCCTGGAAGGCTTGGATGGAGACCAATCTGATGATGGTTTTAGTGATTTTCTACCGGGTGACGAAATCATTGTTTCATGGGTTGAGGTGGATGTTCTTTAGAATCCCTCGATGAGGTTTGATTGATGTGTTCTATGAGATCCCATATTCATGCTTGGAATATGGAATGGGGGTGAATGGATGAAGAGAGATTTGGCTCAGGTATTCTATGGTCAGGTGGAACGTGGAAGTACCATCCTAGGTTTGGATTTTATATTATTAATGAAAGGTTATTTCTCCTTGTATTTCTTTGAGCATTTTGATGGATTATATGTTGTCTATATGGATGTACTTTCAGGAGTATCTCTCTTTCTATTATGCTGGTTATGTAAGTGTTTTATGACAGAAACCATGTGTGGATTTCATCATGTTTTTACTTGTAATTAAATGATCAATGTATTTATAACCTAATAGATGGGATGGAAGCTTATGTATTGAGGCATAAATGGTTGTTAGCTATTCATAGCTAAGTATGAGACCCCTATGCTCAGAATTGTTATTTACACCTGTAGACTACATATTTGTGATATGTTTAAGGAAATTCCTATGATGTCTAGTAGGGGTCCGTTCAAGGTCTTAAACAAGTATTTTTTTTCGTATTGTCATTTCCATGTTATCTTACTTATTTGAAGATATGGTTAAATTCTAGCTAGTGACCTGGGCTCTGGGCTTGAAAAAGTGGCTAAAATCCTGGAGTCGTTGGCATAATACTGAAAATTTGGTCTCTAGTCATTAGAAGGCAAGCTTGTGAGAGAAACTTTGGTTTTTTGGTCGCACGCATGCCTATAGCATGGGAGCGAATGAGGCTTAAGTTGTCCAAAATATTAGTGAGACCTTAAGGCAAGTTGTCTAAAGTATTGGATTGGTTCCTGAGGGTATTGTATATGATGATTAATATTTGTATGGTGTGTTTTTGTTGGTTCCACTTCCTTAACTTGACTTAGGAGGTCGAATCATATGATAGTGGCCTCTTGTGTCATGTTTACCTCAGCTGGCAAGTTGCTTTGATAGATGTGGGACGAGGGTGTTACAAAAAATTTGTTGTGTTCTTAAATTATTTTCTTATCATTCTTCTAATTTAAAGGTGACATATATACTTTCGGAGTTCAATAGATCGGGTTTACAACTCTTTTATTCATTATATTCTCTCGTATTTTACAACAATATTCTAAAGAATGATCACCCATCTACACATATTATAGAACATAAGTTTGTTTTATCATTCAAGGGGAAACTAGGCCCAGTATGGTCTTCCTACCAGCACATGAAGTAATATATTCTTCCTCTACCTCAACCATGGCCTCAACCTCATCTATTAAATCGTCCTCTTCATCCACCAAAATCCTCCTCTAACTTGAGAGCCATTTTCTCTACCTCCTTGTGTTATTGGATCCTTAAACTAATCAACTACCTATGTATGATATGTAATATGAGAATCAATCTTGTTTCTTACATTAAACTGATATTCCTAAGTGGAACAGTAGGGGATTTTTAAGGTCTAAAATGGGCATCCTATGGAAATTATAAAATAATAGTGGAAATAATAAAATAAGAGTAGATTACATCATCAAATTTTAGAGGGAAAAAAGAAAAAACTATTTTTTTAACTTGTATTTTCAACTTACTCCCTAAGGGTTTACTCAGGTTTCAAGCGGAAACACTCGTTGGATGCAAAATTTGATTCCTCATCCAAGGAGTACCCATGTTGCATACTTTTTATGGACCCTACTACATGAAAAATGATCAATACATGACAAATGTGATTGCAAACACATGTTTTCATGTATTTCTCATTTTTCGTGTAGTAGGGTCCATCGAAAGTATGCAACATGGGTGCTCCTTGGATGAGGAATCAATTTTTGCTCCAATGAGTACTCTCGCTCAAGATTTGAGTATAAGCTTAGGGAGATAAGTTAAAAATACGAGTTGAAAAGGTAGTATTATAATTCTATTAATTTGTAACATTTTTACTTTTTTACTCCAAAAATGGTGAATCATCCCCCATGGTTGACATCGTCATATAGAATCATATTGGCTCTTATAAAGTTTTTTTTTGCTGTAAATTTTTCTTCGGAGGCCCATTTTAGACCTCAAAAGTCCCCTATTGTGGGTTTTGTCTTCACATATGGCACAACACTTAAGTTTTTCATCCCTTAAATTGAATTGGCACTCTCTTCTAGTATGACCCTATGAAAGTTGGCATATTTCATAGTATATATCTATTTGAATGTGATGGACTTCCTAATAAAAATAGTCCAAAAATTTAATATTATCCTTTGTGTTCCCTTTAGTTCTACATTTGGTGTAGAATAAACCAAATTTTTGCAATGACAAACTTAGTACAGACTACTCAAAATACCCAATTTTCTCTTCTATTATTTTATTAGTCGACACAAAAGTCAACTACCAATCATCATCTATTTCAATGCATTGGGCCTTTTTTAATGCTTCGTTGCGCGATGTAATTTCATGCATTCCTAATGGCCCTCATATTTTCCGTAGTAACCCAACAACATACCATCGAACCAAGAAAGCTTCATCAATGTTGTATGGGATTTGACATAACAATTCCTTAAATATTTTTTCATATTCTCTTATTAATTTGTATGGTATTCGTTTAATCTCTTTGAATTTTTGTGTTACAAGATGTTGAACATCTTGGGCTTTAAAGGAGGAAAGGAAACTATCTTTTATGTATGTCCTAATTTTATCCTAGTTCTCTATTAAATTCATGAACCATGTCATAGCTCTTTTCTAAAGAGATGCTACAAATTATGTCATTTGCTTGTCTTCGTCTATAACATCAATGACTGCCCAAATTTTTTCACAAATGAACCAATGTTTTTTAGGATATTCATCTCCCTCATAGACAGGGATATAGCTCAATCACATATTTATTTGGGAAGGTGTATTATTTAATGTTTCTTTGGACTTGGGTGTTATGTTGAAAAAAATCAAATATTTCTCAAATAATTCAGTTGGTTGAATAGTCTCACCTAGAATGTCAATGTCAGCACTGAGAATCTAATTGACTCATGGGGTTTGTCAACTCTAATTTAAAGGAATTAGGGGATTTTTGAGGTCTACAATGGGCCTCGTAAGAAAAATGTACAACCAAATTAAACTTTATATGAACCAACAGGATTCAAGATGATGATATCAACCATGGGGGATGATTCACCATTTTTGGAGTAAAAAAGTAAAGAGATTAATAAATAATAAAATAATAAAACTACTTTTTCAACTCGTATTTTTAATTTATCTCCTTGATGTTTTACTCAAATTTCGAGTGGGAGTACTCGTTGGATGAAAAAATTAATTCCTCATCTAAAGGGTACTCATGTTGCATACTTTCGATGGACCTTGCTACACAAAAAATGAGAAATACATGAAAAAACGTGATTGCAATCACGCTTTTCATGTATTTCTCACTTTTTGTGTAGTAGGGTCCATCAAAAGTATGCAACATGGGTACTCCTTAGATAAGGAATCAAAATATGCATCCAACGAGTGTTTTTGCTCGAAATTTGAGTAAACCCATAAAGAGATAAGTTGAAGATACTAGCTAAAAAAATAATTTTTTCTTTTTTCCCTCTAAAATTTGTTGATTTCATCTAATTTTATTTTATTATCTCCACTATTATTTTATAATTTCCTTAGGAGGCCCATTTTAGAACTCAAAACTCCCCTAATGTATAAACTAACACATTATTTTTATATGAATCGATATTTGTAAAATTTAAAGCACACTACAATATGTAATGAGTTATATTATATTTAGTGACACTTCTAAGTCAAAATGAGAAACTATGTTTAGGAAGAATGAAACAACAATTTTAATCTATTCACACAAGATTTAAATGAAATCACTTTAACTTGAGTTAAGATATCTTCAAACTGTGTATATCCAAATATCTCTCAGTTGACGGTGCTGGAACCGCCAACATGTAAGGGGTTCTCCCCAGTAAGAAGTCCCCATTATACCTTATACTGTTTGGTGTAGTGATGTGACAATGAAGATCTTAGATTACTTTTGAGCAGTTAGAGAAACATAATAGACAACACACATAACACAACAAATTTAATATGGAGTTCACCCAAAACTCTTGCGCTACGTCTCCTAGTCTAGCCTTTAGTGGTGGCCTCTCTATTATGTCTTCAAGAACAAAGTTTTAAAAAGTATGAGCTCAAAATGAGTCTCAACACAACAGATACAAACAACATGAGTTTTTCTTGAATTACTCAAGCCTTTATGAATACATAGAATCTTTCTTTCACTCTCTGTCTCAATACTGCCCCATCTATCTCTATCAGTCTATGGCTTTAAAGCCAATCGGCGTTATCTGTTTGTTTCCCCTTCTCGAGCCCTCTAGCTCCCAGCCTCTACGTGCTCAAATCCCCTTTTGAGCATTAGCAATCATGGCATAACATCTTCAGGGGAGGTGGCCACCTATTTTGCAACGTAAGGGACCATCGGGCCTTTGAAATCCCAAAGAATAGCATTCTCTGTTTACATAGAGAGATACACAAAAACCACGGGAAAACTCCCTCAAATATTTATTTATCAGACTTAAAAAATTATGAATGTTTCCCTATATTCCATCAGGTCTACCTGTAATTGCTTATCACAAGTCGCAAATTCCCATTCCGTGGTTTCCCCTTTGTATTCAAAAAATCCATTAAAACACTAAAAATATCGCAAAATAGCTTTATGGTAGACTTGAAATGTTATAAATTTGCATTTATAAACCATTTTGGGTCCGATTTAATCGCATCGGCACATTCCCTTCACTTTTCATTTATTTAACGAAAATGCAAAAATACATAAAAGAATGTCGTTTTACGGAACTCAAATATATTAAATTTGGTTCATAATTCCATCAGATCCAGCCATCACATCGATTATCTATAATGGCCCCACTCCGTTGTAATGCTCCGACGCGATATTGCGATGTGATTGATCACAATCGCATATTGCATGGACCCCCCGGTTGTTTGGTAAGCGCTCCTTGTATTTGTCGCTTGTGATATCGTGCGTTAACCTGGGCTGTCGATCTGAGTGCTTGATTGACAGTCCTCGTTGACCCGCATTGATCGCAATCACAACTGTCATGTGATAACCTCTTATTTCCTCTGCTTGTCAGTGCTGATTGTGATGTGTTGATCAGATCTGGACCGTTGATCGGCTAGATCCGACAACTCCTGTGCATCGCTACCGATAACTTGTTTTTCCACTGTTTCCTTGTGTTTTTTTCTCTCGATAGTGTAATCCGCTATTCCTAGAAGCTCTTCTTTCATGATAGTTTTGATCTCTTAGAAGATTTTTGAGGACTTAGAGGGTTTCTGGATCCATTTTGGATCATGCCTTCCCATTTTCTGCATTAACTACTAAATAGATATGCATGTAAGCTAGAAAATCAAGGCGAAAAGCGTTCTCACCAATTTTCGCAAGTATCTTGAAAGGCCCATACCTTATTGGCTTTAGCTTCTTTCCTTCACCTTCCATTCTGTCTTTGATGATGTACAGCTAGACTTGATCACCAACTTGGAAGTGCTGTTCAATTCAAAGCTTATCATGCCTTGCCTTGTACATGGCCTGGCTCTTTTCCAGCTGTTCCTACATTTCCTGGTGAATTTCTTGGATCTGTTCAATGAACTTGGTTGGTTTATCCACATCGCTGTGTCCATCAAATGCTATGTCTTTTCCAAAGACAAAATCCAAGGGAGAATTTGGTGTAAAACCAAAACAATTCTAAAAAGGACATGTCTGTGTAGAAGAGTGCTTACCACGGTTGTAAGCATGTTGCACATAACAAAAATGTTCATCCCAAAGCTTGGGATGCTTGTTGCAATAACCTCTGATTTTCCTATTGACCACCTATGTTTGGCCATTTATTTGTCAATGAAAGGTTTTTCTCTTCTTTAGTCTGGTATCTATTAATTCCCACAGATCTGACCAAAACTTCCCAACAGATCGAGAATCTCGAACATATACAATGGAAGTGGGTAGCCCAAAATGAACTCAGACATGCTAAAAGAACAACTTCGTTGTTTGTTCAGCCGTAATCTGCTTGTTACAAGGTATTAAAATACACATTTTGGTGAAGTTTTCGACAATAACATATAAATAGTCATGACCTTTTCTAGATTTTGGCAATCTCCCAAGAAAGTCCATGGAAACACTTTCCCAAGGATGAGAAGGAACTAGAAGCGGAGTGTACAAGCCTATTTTATATTGCTAGGCTTGCTTTTAGCACACATGGTACACCCTCTAATATATCTAGAAACGGTTTGATGCATTCTTGGCCAAAAGTAGAACCTTTGCATCCGTGGAACTGTTTTACATACCCCAAAATGACCTGATATAAGAGAAGTATGTGCTTCCCGAATTATGTTAACTCTTTCATTTTGTGGAATGCGTAGCTTTCCCAAATGATACAAGAGTTGGCCTTTAACATAATAATACAATTCTTATACTTGTTTGCCATGACTTAAAGTTGTATATACATCTTTAAAATCTATATCTTAAGCATATTGTTCAATGTAGCTTTCATGCATTATTGGTTTATGCTTAAGTATAGCAGATGCATTTACGATTGGTCTGGACAACATGTCTGCAATTTTATTGTGTATGCCCTTCTTATATCTGATGACTAGATGAAACTGTTGTAGAAAACCCATCCACCTAGAGTGTCTTGATTGCTGCAATTTAGTTTGTGAGTGCAGATATTGAAGTGGTTGATGGTCTGTATGGATGATTGTTTCTTTGCCCATTAAGTAATCTTTCCACTTTTTCACACTTTGTACTCATGCAAGCAATTCTTTATCATATGTGAGATAATTAACTACTGCAAAATTAAATGTCTTAGAATGATAACATATGGGTTTATCGTGTTGCATCAACACTGCTCCCATGGCATAGTCATTGGCATCTGTTTCAATCTCAAATGGACGTTGAAGATATGGTAGTGGTAGTACTGGTGCTATACTAATTTTTTCTTTTAAGGTGTTGAAGGCTTTCTCATGTTTGGCTCCCCAGTGAAACACATTGTCCAATGTTGTTAAAACATGTAAGGGAGTTGCAATCAAGGAAAAGTTAGCGATAAACTTTCTCCAATATTGTGTTGCTCCTAGGAAGCTCCTAGCTTTTGTAGCAGATTTTGGTTTAGGCCAGTTCACAATGACTTCAACCTTAGAGGAATCTATCTTCAATTCACCACCCCCTACAATATGACCCAAATAATTTAAAGATGTTTTGTGAGATTCACATTTTTATAACTTAACATAGAGATTTTCTCTTTTCAAAAAATCTAGAGTCTGCTTTACATGCTTCAAATGTTCTTCCCATGTTTTACTGAAAACAAGAATCTCATCTAAATATACAATTACAAAACCATCAATAAAAAGCCTGAGTACATCATTCATAACTCTCATGAAAGTGGCAGGAGAATTAGTTAACCCAAAAGGCATAACCAGCCATTCATAGAGCCCTTGCTTTGTTTTGGAAGTAGTCTTCCATGCATCTTGTTCTACAACTTTGACACGATGATAGCCACTACGCAAGTCCAACTTGGAAAAGTAAACTACTTCTTTCACCTTATCCAATAGATCATCAACACGAGGAATAGGATAAGGATTCTTGATCGTTATTTTATTCAGTGCCCTGTAATCAATGCACATCCTCCATGAACCATCTTTCTTTCTCACCAACACAATTGGAGATCTGCATGGTAATTTTCTTGGTCTTATGAACCCTTTCTTGAGCAGCTCCTATACGTGCTTCTTGATCTCTGCATTCTCTAAAGGAGATAACCTGTACTTCCCGATGTTAGGAAATGGAGCATATAGCTACAAATGAATATCATGTACAATTTCCCTTTTGTGTGGTAGACCTTTAGGTTCTTGAAATAGGATATCATATTCAGAAACAAATTTTTCTAAATCAACATTCTGTTTAGCATCACAACCTTCAAATATATTGGTTTTATGAGGGTTATTTTCCTTTACAGCCATTAATAAAAATTTCTTGCATGAATTTACAATTCTTTTCATCTGCCCTGAGTTTATGAGAGTGTAATTATTTTTTAGTTTGTGAGATCTTACAATATATTCTATTCCATCTTTGGTGAGTTGATACTTATTTTAAGCTCTATAGAAAATGTCTTTTCTATCATACAAGTAATTACTTCCTAAAACAATACCACAAATATCCAAGGGAATTATATCTAACTCAACTTCATCTACAAATGTTGACCCAATAGAAAATGTAAGTTTACATTGTCTAGTCACTTGTAGCTTTGCATTATCACATACCCAACCTAATGGATATGGCTTCTTGTGAGGTGTGGTTAGTAATACCAACTTCTTTACAATTTGCTTCAGAAATCAAGTTTACTTGTGATCCACTATCAAATATAGTATCAATCTTTTGATGCTTGGAAATAACTCTAATATGAAAAAGCTCGTGTATTTTCCTTTCATTTTCTTCATTATCAATAGATTGTGCAGAATTACTAGTAGATGCTTCAAAACTTTGACCTTTTATTCCTGTGGCTGTGACTGTTGTTTCATCACCTGAGTCTGACCCCATATCCTTTTGAATAGCAACAACAATCTTCTTTTTCTTGCCATCGAACTTCTTGGCTTTCAACTCTGGATGCAAATACCAACAATGTGCATCATCATGTCCATCCTTCTTGCAGTGATTGCATGAAGGTTTGTCTTTCCGTATAGCATTTGCCTTCCTCTCTTCCTTTTTTTCTTTTTCTTTTCCTTGTTCTTGCTTGCAGTGGGTTTTGATGATCCCCCAATCTCTCGGTTCACATTCTTGCCTCTAGCCTCTAGATGTGTACACTGAACTGATACCTCATCTATGTTAGTAGGGTTAAACATAAGAATGGCGTGCCTCAAATAGCTATGCAAACCACCTATATACTTCAAAAAAGTTTCAGGTGAGACTAGAGAAGTGCCTAGAATTAAAGCTCTTTTTCTAAATTCTTGGGTATAGCTTTGTACACATTTCCCCTTTAATTGGTGAAGAGTTTGCCAACTCATCATTTCTTGTTGCATATAAGCTAGTGGATAGAATTGTTTTTTAAGGGCAGAAACAAATTCACTCCAGGTAGAAATAATTTTACTATTCTTCTTGAAATCATCTTGTGTCTTGCCTTCCCACCACACCAGGGCAGTTCGTCCAAGGCGAAGGCTGGCTAGTTGAATCTTTCTCCTTTCCGAATAAATGTTCTACACCCTACAATATACATCAAACTGTCTAATCTAGTTATCTAGTTTTTCTGCATTTAATTCTCCACATAGATTGGCAAATCAAATTTTACATCTAATTTAATCACATAAGTCTTCTTCTTTTTCTTCTCAGGGCTAGGTGATGAGGATGATGGAGGAGATGGTGTAGGAGATAAGGGAGGAGGCCTTTCCCCTTTCCCTTTGACCTATGGGGCATCTAGAGAAGGTTCTTCTACTCCTTTATCTTGTTTGGAGGTTGAAGTACTTTAACCTCGACCTTTCCTGAATTCTCAATACATCTCTTCTACCATGGCTCTCATGGTCAAGAAATTTTCCATGAACTTAGATTCTGATTCCATGTGAATTTCTTCTGCCATTATCCTTCTAGGATAGAATCTTCCAATTTCTGGGTTGGCCTCAACAAGTTCTCCTTTTCCCAGTTTGAGCTTTGACCTAGTTAGCATTCAAAAAATTCCAGCACAATCTTGTTTAGCCTTAACAAACCAAAAACCAAAAGCTCTGATACCACTTGATCTGAAAATGAAGATCTTATATTACTTTTAAGGTATTACAGATTCATGTGCATGGATTTTCCTATACTACTTAGTGTAATGGACCAATAAGATTGCGAATAATATAGACAATTGAGCAGTTAGAGACACATAATAGACAACACACATAACACAAACAATTTAATATGGAGTTCACCCAAAACTCTTGGGCTATGTCTCCTAGTCTAACCTTTAGTGGTGGCCTCTCTATTATGTCTTCAAGAACATATTTTTATAAAGTGTGAGCTCAAAATGAGTCTCAACACTACAGATACAAACAACATGAGTTTTTCTTCAATTCCTCAAGCCTCTCTAAGTACATAGACTCTTTCTTTTACTCTCTATCTTTGATTTCTCTCTGTCTTAGTACTACCCCCTCTGTCTTTGTCATTTTGTGGCTTTAAAGCCAATTGGCGTTGTCTATTTGTTTCCCCTTCTCAGGTTCTCTAGCTTCTGACCTCTATCCGCTTGAATCCCCTTCTGAGAATTAGCAATCATGGCATAATTTATTCATGGGAGGTGGCCACCTGTTTTGCAACAAAAGGGACCATTGGGCCTTTGAAATCCCCAAGAATAGCATTCTCTGTTTACACAGAGAGATACACAAAAGACACGGGAAAACTCCGCCAAATCTCTGTTTATCAAACTTCAAACGTTATGAATTTTGCCCTATATTCCATTGGGTCCATCTATAATTGCTTATCGCAAGTTGAAAATGTTTGTTCCCTGGTTTCCCCTTTGTATTTGAAAAATCCATTAAAACACTGAAAATATTGCAAAATGACTTTATGGCAGATTTGAAATGTTATAAATTTTCATTGATAAACCCATTTGGGTAAAGTTTTATCGCATCGGTGCATTCTGTTCACTTTTCATTTATTTAACGAAAATGTGAAATACATAGAAAAATTTTGTTTTACGAAACTCAAAATATATTAAATTTGGTTCATAGTTTTGTCGGGTCTGGCCTTTGCATCGCATATCTATAATGGCCTCACTCCTTTGTAATTCTTCGATGCAATATTGTGCTGCGATTGATCGCATTCGTATATTGCATAGACCCCTGGGCTATTTGTTAAGCACTCCTTGTATTTGCCGATTATGATATTGCACGTTAACTTGGCTGTCGATCTGCGCACTTGGTCGATGATCCTTGTTGACCCGCTCTAATCATGATCGCAAATTTCATGTGATAGCCTCTGATTACCTCTACCTATCACTTCTGATTGTGATGTACTAATCGGATCCGAATCGTTGATCGGCTAGATCCGACGGCTTCTGTGCATCACTGTTGATAACCTATTTTTCCACTGCTTCCTTGTGTTTTTGGCTACCGATAATGTAATCCACCATTTCTAGGAGTTCTTATTTTTTGATAGTTTTGATCTCTTGGAATATTTTTGAAGACTTAGAGGGTTTTTGGATCCATTTTGGATCATGTAGGAGTCCCAGCATTGGGTCGTATGGTAATGCCTTGATCTTGATTTCGCATAGAGGCAAGTAACATGACATTGTTTGTAGCAAGGGTGTGATAGCTGCAGTAAGCCAAGGAAGGTGCATGATAGGTTCTAACAAACTGAGGGTGAGGTGAGTGCTCACCTAGGAAACCTATGATATCACTCGGCTTCGAAGGGAACACACGAGAAACGATACAGCACAACATGGAAGGCAAGTTAGCGAGCAATCCAAACTGATGGTTAACCAACGACACATTTCAGAAATATTTTTACATACTTATATAAAATAGTTTATACATGCATATGTAAGAAATAAAATACATATATCATTTAGAGTAAACGAGATAGCATAGAATACAATACAACATATGCATGAAACATGTCGGCTCTTGTTATATTAACAAGTGTAAGTTCCTGTCATATAATACATCCATGTCCAACCACTAGTTCGAAAAGTGGAATGTTACAACCACAACCACCTACTTCTCCAAAGAGATGTACTTGCTCTACGCAGTGGAGAAGCTAAGGCTAGTTACAATACTATCCAAGCTCTCTCCAGGATAGTCTTATCAGAAGCTTGGCTGACCAAAAGCCTTTACAATGAGTTATGAGGTTATATTTATAACAAAGGGTTGGTGACCATTGACATTCCCATTTGTGACAATTCATCTACCCTCATGACTCTTAATCTACTCTATGACTATTACATCCATCTATCGACACTTAACTTACACTTGACAAGACGTTACATTACAATGCACATGTACCCATGTGAGACAAAATGGCTTATGAAAGTCATGCAAGACATCACTGACACAAAGTCCATTGAGGTGAGACAAACTCTTTGACATGTTTGTGATGGTGAGGATGGTGAGCTGATGCCAAGATTGTTTTTCCGTGATGGTGCACATGCAAGGAAAAGTTTGGGTTGCTAGGAGGTTGACTAACTACTAGAACTGTGCAATGCATAGTCCATTCTGGTTGCTGACCGCTGGAATTGCACAATGTGCAATTCCAACTGGGAGTGACTATAGGCTCAGGGACTGCATTGTGCAATTTTCTGTGCTAGCAATCACTGTCCCTCATAAATGTGCAAAACAGTCGTGGAGGATAGTGCCTAGGCATAAATGCACATTTCTAGAGAGGAAGGCACAGCCTTCCTTCCTTGGATTGTGCAATGTTGTCTCAGTGAAGGTAGAGTCTAGGCCAAGGATGGACAGACTCACCGATGGGAAATTGAAAGCAAATGTGAATGCGAATGCATGGTAATATTGAGTGTCAGTATAAGTGATTGATTTTGCATGCAAACAGTGAATGCTAGATTTAGAAAGTGGAACAATATGCATGTGGGTGAGGCGAGTTGCTGAATCAACTACCGTTCATGAAAAACAGTTTCATGCATGCAATGTTAAATCAATACAATGGTTATTGATATCAATGCAATGCATCTAAATTATCCAAACCCATGGGGCCTAACCTCACTGATTTGTCTATCACCCTATGACTCTTATGAGCGTAATTTTCTCCCTTTGTAATATTCTCTTCATCTTTGTAACTACTTGACAATTAGTCTTTTTCCTCTCTGTATTGATTGAATGAAGATCCACTTTGAAAATATGAAGTTATGGATTCATTCTTCAAGTTGGATCCCACATAAGATATTTCATATTTTTCTTTTCTTAAACCATTTTCAAAAAATAATGTGGTGATAGGTCCTAAATTGGCTACAACTTTTGTTTTAATTTTCCTTGTACGTTTACTTTAATGTCAAGTGCAAGCACTCCTTGGGTGCAGAACTAAATTCTACATCCAAACAATATGCACTCTACATATTTTTTAGTATACCCACACCAAAAATTTTGAAAATACATGAAAAATGTGTACATGCTCTACAAACTTTTTAGGTGATCCTTGAAGATGTGTTTCATGAAAGGAAAAAAACGTTTTCATGTAATTTCAATTTTTAGTGTTCGTAGACATTTCGGTGAACCTATAGAAAGATCAATATTACCAATAAATATCTTTAGAAGGTAAGGAGTTATTTATCTATTGATATTTCCCTTAGATCCGTGAGATAATGTGTGACAAAGTACATACTATTCATGTCATCAATTGAGATAGAAGTTGTATATCTTAAACCCTTGTAGATTAATGAATATTGAAAATCATACCAAAAACTTTGGAGATGTTGGTTCAGCTTGTTGGGAGTAGGTTATTGTGTACAAGCAATAATCAAAACCGCATAAAGATAAAATGACATGAAATATGTGAGAGAGAACTCGCAAATACTTTCATTAATAAAAATAGTAGAAATATATTATAGTTTGGAATATAGATGAGAGAAATGAACAAGTGCAACAAAATAAATCAACACATGAACACATGCACCAAGAGTAGCATACATATTGGAAACAAATATTCTAACATGGAAACCCTTCCGGGAGAAAAAACACCAAAGCTTATTTGTTATTATGATGTAATAATAGCACCTACTCTATTACATAAATGTTTGTGAGCCACCACTTAAAGGAAGCATCAACTCCCTTTGATGGTTTGCTAGCACCCACTAGCAGGAAGCACCAACTCCCTTTGATTATTAGCTAGCACCCACTAGTAGGAAGCACCAACTCCATTTTTTTTCACACACCTCATTAGCTTACTAGAGGACCATTTGAAGCACTAAATTCACATATTTAGTGCAAGCACCAACTTGGAGCTGATTGGATTTATGCAAGCACCAACTGACAGGAGGCACCAACCCCCAATTTGTCTTCAGACGCACACTAGAGATGAATGCACCAAATTCCTATAAGCATGCTCCAACCCACACTCAACAAGGAACTAACATCCTCTATAGATGGAAATTTATCTACCTCATATCAACTTTGTTCTCCTCTGCAGTCTTTCCTCTACTCATCCCATGTTGTACTATGTCATATTCTCACTCTTCAACAACCCACTATGCTTCTCAAGAACATCCAATAATGCACAATACTCTATGCACTCAGCTCACTGTGCAGTATCATACACACACACAAGTATCTTTCCTCTTAGCCTTCTTATTCTTCTTAGGCACTCTCGACCACTTTCCTCTGCATAGGCACTCTCAGCTTCTTTCCTCTTCATAGGAGCTCTTGACCTATTCTCTACATAGGCAATCTCAACCTCTTGTCTACATCATAGGAACACTCAGCCTATTCTTAGAAGTGCTCAGACATAGCTCTCCACATACCTCTTTGGTGACAATTATTTGCCCCCCCCCCCCTCTCCTTTATCAATGGAAATCTTGGGTTTTGTTTCTCTATTGTACTGGGAACGATGTTGTCTCTATTTTACTTCATTCATCCTAGAAGAATACTCTCACCATGCCTCTTCATCTTGATGTTGCATATGATTACACAGTCACTGCAGCAACATTAAACATTAAGCATGGGCTCCTAAGCATTTTCTACATTCAACAATTGTAGTTGCATTATAATTAATGTAGAGAATGGCCACCTGAGTGACTCCCATACTGAGAATAAATTCTAAGTCAACCTACATGCTTTAGCAAGGCTCCCCATGCTTATTAATTGTATCGCAGTGCTTAAAATGTACTCTAGCATGGCGTTGTTCTTTCTGTGATCAAATCTCATATCATTGATGCTTTCTTCTTTATTTATACTTCCCAAAAGAATACTTTTGCATGGCATTCCATACTGCTATTATATCAATCTGCGAGACCACTCTAACCACATTAATCACTCAGAATGGACTTCTGAAACACACAATTAGAGCTTCTCCACTCAGAAATCTTTCCACCTGAATTATCCTCAGTGTGCAAGGAAGATAAAACATATTTTTTCTGGATTCAATGGTTGCCTCTGCAAATCATAGTCCTCTCTGTATCACTCTCTTACAGTTGCCATTACTCCAGTGACCCTAACCTTTCTATGTGCATTTACTTGGCTATCCCCAGCTTCTTCTTATCCAGTTATGGCTATGGATAGTTAAGGAATAAATGCCAAATATGGACAAATTATATCCAAATTTTTCGACTCATCCTTGATTTTGATCATGACAGCCTAACACTTTCTCAATCCAAATGTGGCGAATAACCAATTTGGCATAACGATCAACTAAAGAGGAACCTTGCCACATAGTTGTCGACTCATCACACCTTGCACGTGCCTCATAGGCTCATGGTTGCAATAACATGTAACTACACTACAAAACCATCACAAAACACATACACGGGACCCCACTTCATATTCATATGTTGCCTACTTTGGATCCCTTATGCTTGCATCCCTGTAACTTCTTTTAATTGTATTTCCTTAATATATTACATGCTCATGGGGTTCTGGCCATCACCCACCTGGCCTTAGCACCTTCCCTTGGTGCATTTCCTTTGAAAGATCCTCTCAATAGTAGGCAAAGAAACATGTTAAGAAGATCTGGAGGAAGAAGATGTATTGCAATCATTGCAATAGAGGTGGCCATCAAAGAGCCACTTGTTGGAGGCTCCATCGAAAGCAGTGCCTTAAGGACAAAGTGTCGGTGCATGCACCAGATGGAACGGTTGTTAGACGAGCAAAACCACCACAAGGCTACGACCTAATCACCTTGGTAAGTGAAAAATGGTTTCTAGATATGTTATCTTGTCATGGTCGTGCTTTTGTAAATCATTTGTTTCATTTTAAGATGTAAAAGTGATGATGTGTTTTCCATCACTTGTTATTAACAATGATGTTTGGTCCTATTTGTGTTGCATTTTACACTCTTAAATTGATGTTGTGTTTCCATCACTTGTCCAAGAAGAAATAGTGTTTGTCCTTATATCTATAAATCATGTGTTATAATGATGATGTGTTTTCCATCACTTGTTGGAGCAACAATGATATGTTGGCCTTGTTTTCCTAGCTGGGGTATTCTGTCCATCTTGATGTAAGCTTGACCACTGAGTATGTGTTATAAACTCATGGTAAGTATGGGATGCTTGGGGCATTATTTGGTCATTTAAGTTAGCATGTAATTTGCAAAACAATGTACTATAGGTTGCGGAGGTTGTAGGTGTCAACTCATCGCTTAAGGCTCTGAAGAACAAAAGTGAAAGAGATGGAAGCGACACCTTTTCATGACGCTTGTGATGCAAACCAGGTACAAAGAAGTTGCAGATTATTTTTTATGCTTTTGGATGACCAAAAGCTCCTTAGTGGAGAGGATTGATCTAGGTGGCTCTAGGGACACACACAAGACAAAGAGGGTTTACAAAAACTCAAAAATGAAATTGATCAGAATGCTTTCGAACCAGGACCAGAACGTAGATCTTATTGTCCTAATTGCAGCGGTGTGAATGGTTCATAAATCTGAGCTCATATGAGGGAGAATGAGCCAGTGAAAATTTTGGTCAAAGTTGGAGTGTAGGCTAGGTTTAAGTGTCCTACAATTTGACCAACCCTGGGGCATGAAACCTAGCTCCCAAAAGTGGGCAAATTTGTTGGATTGTTAATTTGTCTAATATTCCTTATATTAGACAAAATTGAAAAAAGGTGTTGGTTTAAAAAATAAAATAAAAAGTATAAATAAATGAGGTGGCGGGCCATCACCCCTACCACCCCAAACTATATTACAAAAATCAAAAGTTTTATGGGCCGACGGGCCATAACCCCCCTAGCCCTCCCTCATACGACTGCACACATTCATCAATATTACAAAGGGGTGGGCAGGCAACCTTCGATGGACCCGGCCAACACCCCAACACCATACCACATACGCATAAGAAATGTAAAGTCAGCGGGGATTGAACCTGCTTGGCTGTTACCAGGAATAGTGTCCACTTAGAGTTGCTATTCCCACTAAGACTGGTCGCTATCTTAGAAACAAACACGTTAAAACTACTTTCGTTTTCCTTTATGAAAAATAGACAAGAGGGAAACAGTGGACACCAACCTTTGTCTTGCGCTTAGTTCCTTGCTCGGTTCCTCTCCTTCTCGATAGATCTTTTTTGCTCCTTCTTTGTCTACACAGCTTCAGAGAGAACCTGTGGAATCAAAGCAGCACAATACTATTGAAAAACATAGATCTATATTCATAAACAATACAGGATCAGATATGTATTAACCACACAAATGCATATACAATCAAACATACACGAATGTGGAGGAAAACTTCAATAACTTTATTAATATCAAGAATAGCAAGAGGATTACAACCGTCTGTTCTGACCCAGCATCATCCTCTAGTAAGAAAGCCCTTCTTCACCTCAAGTAAAGCTTAGATCACCCAACACTATGAAGTTACACCAGAAAACCAACAACGCTTCTCTACAAGATAGAAGATTCTAGCCTCTGGATCTCTGTGATGAGGGATCCATATATAGATGATTGTAGGGGGGTGAGTCAGCTTCTGGGATTTGATTAGTGTCCTCTCTCTGATATTTCTTGATTCCACTTGGAGATTGATGATCTCTTACTCATCCCTGGTCGAAATCAGAGAGGCAAGTGTCAGAGGGAAAGTTTCTGGAAGATTCTATGATCTTCCACCTCGCAAACTGTCCTTTCCATTTTTCCATTCTCACCCATCGCACCCTACAGAGGGGCCATCCAGTGTGCATCACACCCTTTACACTAGGAAGGCAATATGCATTGCACCCTCTGCACTGGGCATTCAGTATGGTCCAGTTTTGACCATTTCTGATAAAATTTCTATGGAGAACTTCTGGGAGATGATGTAATCAGCGGACCTTGTTCCCTTAGGTAGTGAAGCAACACTTTTAGGGACTTAGGAGCCCTCAGTTTATGGACATTTATGATTGGGGTGTAGTGCCTAAAAATGTCTATAATAGTTGCCCCCTAAAGCATGAGGTCATTAAATCTTTTGATGTTGGGTGAAATGCTTTACCATGAGGATCCGAAGTTTTTTCGAGTTGGGAGGCGACCTGTAATAAGATACAATACAATACATTATATTAATAATATTTTTCATGATCTAGCTGAGGCGGGCATTCCCATGCTCAGCTTTATAAATTCACTTTCATGTACATAGGACAGACAACCATCTGTGTAGCAGACTGATGATTCGAACGGAGTCATCGTCCTTTGATTTGGATGATCATCTGTTCCGAAATGATGTACATTTGATGTCTTTATATTCCTGAATATATTGCAGCCTAGATGGATGAAACTAGATCTGGGGTCTTCAGAACTTGCTCTATCTTCACTCGAAGTACAATTCGATCCATGTGAAAAATGTTCTGGAGTCGAACATGGAAAGACATCGCATGATTACCAGCCAATGATGTAAGCTGTTAACAGGCGCGAGAGGAGTCACCAATAATGTCGATGATCCTCAAGGTACTACAGTACAATTTGCGTGGTGTGAAAAAGGGACTTGGCGTCGAACACCACACAAAATCTTCCGGTCAAAGGCCATTGATGTAAACCTGTTGCCGAAAGTGAGAAACTTTTCATTAAGGCATGCAAGCTTCAAAGTATTGAAAGGGGTTGTTCCTAAGTCAACTTCTTGGATAATGAGCTGATGTCGACAAGAAGTGACCCATCGTAGGAGGGCATTAATGAATCCCACATCTACGACACGGAATGGAGCAAATGATTTTGGAGTTGAAAACGATATGATGATATAGGGTTCAGGGTGCTGGTCATGAAAGAATGGAGCGTGAATGTATTGCAGCGGGTGAGACACAGGTGAATTCTCTGAGTGACTTCTCTTGAACATATCGGTGGCACTAATGATGGATTGGTAGTGTTAACCCAAGGATGGATGGTGTGATGGACTAATGGTGATACGACCAGTGAACGGAACAACCCAACCCGACTCGGATGCGGAGAGAAAGTGTCATGTTCAAGAGCAACTTGCTACCAATAAAGTTTCTTTAAGTTTTATTCCCAATTTTCCCCAGTCATTGCTAACCAATACCTCTTTATTTTCGTCAAGCTTGAGGAGGATAACATATGCTTGCTCTATAATTCGCCCTTCGGGTGAACTTGTCACTATGTTTTAACAAGCCTAATGACAGTGAAACTCGTTCTCGTCCTTTTGGACAAGTTTGTTGTTATTACGTTTTAACGAGTTTAATGACAAAGATAACTCGGTCCTTTTCAATTTTAGAGAGTCTGAAAGGGATGGAAAGGAAGCTCCAATTATTATTTTTCGTCATATAATCCCTTAAGTCTGAAAAAGCGTAAAATAATATGAAATGGATGAATTTTCGATAGTTTTAACGAGCTGAACAAGACAAGCACTCAATCTTTTTGTGTAATAATCCCTCAAGTCCAAAAAGATTAAAATCTAGAGGATGGATAGCACTTTCGATGAATTTAACGAGCCGGAGAGGCTAATCGCTCAGAAATATTTTCATATTTTACGAGCCAGTTGAAAAGAGCTTAAAGGAGACTCGTTTTCCGAGGAACGAGTGATGATTTCGAGTAGCAGCTGATTCCAGGTAAGGTTTGGAAATTTTCAAACACAGTAGTGTCATAGGGATGGCTAACAGAATCACTCTTCACAGGTGTTCCTCGAAAGGGGTAAACAATCAAATGGAGGCGAATGATCAGCTAAAATAGAGTGGAGGTAATGATGAGAACACGACCAAGGCTCAAAAGCTGATGATAATGCATTCACAATGGTTTTTTATCGGGGATCGGTTAATTTTTTAATGAGCTTAAACTCGGGGGAAACATTTGCTCACTGCTTATGTTTATTTTTTAATGAGCTTGAATTCCACATTAAAACTGCTCGTGATGATGGTCATTGATTCCTTGATTTACCGTCATCATTTTGTTCTTTCAAAGATTGTACTATCTATTCAATTGCTTCATCAAACCGATTAGAAATGAAAACATATGCTTGATAAATGAGTTAAGAACACTAATACTTTACTTGAACTAGGTGAATGGTAATTAAAAAGTGACTTTTACCTCTAATTTTACCATTTCATTTGAACTTGGTTTGTTGGAGCTTTGGAGGTGCTTTTCCCCTCTGATTTTCACAAGTTGATTTCGAGAGATTCTGTGGACGATTCTTGACACCGTCTAGACCAGGTAGAAGCTAAACTTGTGCTCTTCAGTTGCATTCTTTCCTTTTTGAATTATGAGCATCTTTCCTTGCTTTTCTGAGCCTCTGGGGTTTGAACAATTCGCCCTGGCTCCATCGCACCCTTCCTTAATCAAAAGGTGCAATGCATACTAGCCTTATCACTGGCAGTCAGTATGCATCGCTCCTAGTGCATTGTTGGGGTGCGATGGGCGTAAGGAGGAAACTTTTTGCACATCTTTCTCATGGAGTTTTGCCTGTTTTTTGCCAAATCAAGATCCAGACTCTTCTCTTGTTTGTTTTTCAGATATTTGTTAGAGAAAAATGGTTGTTACATGGCGAGAACGCGAGCATGAAGAAGATGACACGGTTGCTTTACATGATCCGGGTACAGTAACTGCATTGCGGAACTGTGGCCTATTCAATTTTTTTCGCATCTCTAGCATGAGGCAACAAATCAACTTGTTGCAATATTTCCTCAACACCTAGGATCCTACCAACCAAGTGTTCCAGATTAGGTTCAAATCTATCCCCTTGACTGTCATGGACATCTATTTTTTGGCCGGTTTATCGAGGCATGGTGCCCCTCTCTCATTATCGGGTCTCGCCCGCGGGGGTGAGTTCGTGAGGGAGTATATTCGTCGGCACTGCAGAGAGGGATATCAGCCGAGTATGGATGGCAAGATCAATATCCGAGATGTCACTGACTGGCCCTTGAGGACCATTCTGTTCACTTTTGCTAGACTGGCTGGTAGTACGGCTCTTCACATAGCTAACAGGTCTTACATACAGTATGCTTTAGAATGCCTTGAATCGAAGGTGTTCAACTGGTGTGATGCAGTACTCTCTATGATGAAAGAACAACTGACCAAAGTGAAAGGTGGGAGATCCAAGAATTTCGGCTATGGTTCTATTTTGATCACTTTCGCTTTGGAGAAGATCCCACTGATGCAGCCGCAGTACATCTCACTTGGTTTACCTCCACCGACTGAGCCACGGATGCAGAGATGGGTTGACCTTATGTCTCGACATGCTGGCCAGCCTCATATTTCTTTCTCCGATACCTTCTTCAAGTGGTTTGATCGTTAGGAGATGGTGTACGCCAAGTGTCCATATGCTGGCATGGACTTCCAAGGTGACCCAGATTTGGTGCTGCCAGTTGGTGAGCAGTGGGGAACTATGGGTAAATTCTTTGACCATATCCTTGTTTATTGTTTTTATAATTTTATTATGTTTTCTTTGATCAAGACTAATAAAAACTCATGTGTTTATGCAGATATCGGATCAGTTCGACCAGTAGTACATCAGAGAGGACCAGTTGTCGCTCTAGCAGGAGAGGTTATGGGGAGGGCTATCCTCCGCGATCTTGATGTGGCCGAGACTCTTTCAGCATTACAGGATCAGGTCGAGGGTCTCACCCTTGGTATTCCCGATGTGAGGACCGACGATCTGCCTTTGGAGTTGCAGCTACATACTACTGGTGTGCCGAGTCGTTGGACTAGGCTTTTACGCATGATCGCACAGGCGGTGACTTGCTATCACCAACATCATTAGACTAGGGTGCCCCCTTGCATTTTGAGTTTTGGGTCATTTGACCGATTTTTTCCTGATTACAGAACATTATATGTAAACCATAAACAGTCATCATATATATATTTTTGAATTTCGGAGTTTTATTTCGGTTGAGCTACGTGATGCTATTGCAAATATTGATGAAATGCTTATTTTTATAAATGTCGCAAATGTCTATCTAATACATAATTTTCCAATGACTCTATCAATGTATTTAAATTTATGGAAATATGTTGATATTGAAAGAAATCGAACCGTATTTCAAAAATTCTGACCCTTAGGAACATGTGATAGATGGCTGGATTTCGTATGGAATAAATACCAGTGAGTTGTAGAATGACGAGTTGTGAGTCTAACCTGACAACAAGTCGGCATATGCCATGTGCGATGGCATCAGAGAGGATTTCTATCAACGTGCTGTATTCAGCGATATTGTTCGTCGACCGACCAATACATACCCCTCTAAAACTCACTAACTCACCGCTAGGATCAAATATGGCCCAAGCCGCAGAAGATAGGTTCCATGTACTATGACTCGCTCCGTCAGCATATCCAATGAATGATTCCAGTAAGTTTGACATCTGGAACAAATGAAAAAAAGTGGATTAGTGACCCAGAACAATTACCCTTAACGAAAACAAAAATTTAACAAAAGCATAGGGATTACTATGCAGAGTTAAGCATAGTAACACTTGAGGTACAACCCATTGCCAGGTTGTGCCAGTGGAATCCCATCATATTCTATCAACTCGTAGGCTCCTTTTGCTAATACACATTTAACAATATAGGGACCCATCCATAAAGATTTGAACTTCCCTGCTCCCAACTTATTGGACTCCTTGTCGTAAAGTAAGACGAGGTCACCTTCTGAGAAGACACGAGGTTTGACATTTTTGTCGAACTGTGTTTTGACTCGTTTCTTATGGGCTTCGTTAGCCGAAGCTACATCATGACGGGTTTCATCCAATTGGATTATTTCCAAGAAATGAGCCTCTTCTTCTGAAGTTCCAGGGAGAAGGTCAACTGCGAGTTTGAGGGACGAGATTTCACACTGAACTGGTAAGATTGCTTCCAGACCGTACACTAGTTGAAAAGGTGTAAACCTGGTTTCCTTTCTCACCAATGTCTGGTATGCACACAAGGCTGAGTACAGGATCAGGTGCCAACTCCGTTTATGGACTCCAATCATCCTTTGCAACATGCGCTTCAGGACCTTGTTCATTGCCTCAACTTGTCTGTTAGCTTGCAGATAGTATGGAGTAGAGCTGTCGTGGGATAGTCCTGATTTGGCAGCCAATTCAACCATCATGTGATTGCAAAAATGTGATCCATGATCTGTGACTATGGCCTGTGGAACGCCGAATCTGGAGACTACGTGATTAAAAAAAGGGGGTAGCCGTTTCGCTGTTGTTGTTTAATGTAGTCATCACCTCGGCCCATTTGGTAAAATAGCCTGCTGCGACTATGATATACTCATGCCCCCCAGTTGAGGTGGGGTTACATGTCATGAAATCTATGCCCCATTTGGCGAATGGCCCAAAAACAACTACTGGTAGTAGTGGTGTGGGTGGTCTTCTAGTTTTGCTATCGAAGATTTGGCAAGTGTGGCAACTTCTTACTGCGGTTATGCAATCTTTGAACATTGTTGGCCAGAATGACAATCATTCAGGAATTTTTCGGCCTCCTCATGCGTGAGGCACCTCCGCATAACTGTATCGATACCACGACGGTAAGGGGTATCACCGATGATCACGTAGTTTTTCGATTGGTATCGAATGCGTCGTTGTTTGGAGCGTGAGGTATTAGACCTATATGTTTGAGTTTGGAGATAGATGATTATATCTCCGTACGACGGATTGCTTGAAGATATCAGAAATAAATTTTCATCCACGATTGCTTCTTCAGATGTTGCATCGTTGGACGACGATGGGAAATTGCATAGTAACTCCGCGAAGACCAGGGCTTTCCTTGATTTGGATTTTTTGAATTCGAGATCAAACTCTTGTAAAATTGCTATCCATTTTGAATATTTCCCCCCCAGCAATTGTCGTGACAACATATAGGTCATGGGGTTGCAATATTATAAAATGGTAGTTTTTCCAAAGAGGAAGTAGTGTCGAAATCTCTGTATCGCTTGAACAGCTGCTAGGGATAGCTTTTCAATGTAGGAGTATTTTATTTCCGTATCATTTAAGTTTCAGCTTAAATAATATATAGGATGTTCAATTCCATTATCCTCTTGAACTAAAACCATTCCTATGGTTGTATCTGCTGCAGCCAGATACAGGTTAAAGTCTTTTTGATAATCAGAAGCATACATTAATGACGCTTTTATTGGAGATTGCTTTAAAGCATCAAAGGAAGCTTGCGTGACCTGATCCCAAATGAAGGGTACTTCTTTTTTCAATAGATGAATATAACCTTTAGCAAGTTCGGCATAATTTTGAATGAATCTCCTAAGAAAGTTCGCTTTCCCTTGGAGTTTTTGAATCTGAAGCAAATTTGAAGGTGGAGGCAAATCAATGATTGCCTGAACCTTACATGGGTCGAGACGAATCATGTCCCTTGAGACCACAAAGCCAAGTAAATGACCAGAACTGACACAAAACACACACTTGTGTGGGTTGAGTCCTATCTTGTAGTTTCGGCATCGTAGAAAAATCGCCCTCAAATGCTGCGGATGATCTATCCGCTTTTGCGAATGAGCCGAAAGATCGTCAAGATATGGTAGAACGATGTTTATGATGTCATGGAAAGCATAGTTCATTGCTCTCTGAAACATTACCCTTGCGTTCTTTAAACAAAAGGGTAGCTTGCAATATGCGAATGTGCCCCACGGACAAATAACTGCAGTCTTTGACTGGTCCTGCGGGCAGATATTTATTTGATTATACTTGGAAAATCCATCCATAAATGAAAAGATTTCACATCTAGCGCATTCATCAATTATCTGGTCAATAAAGGGCATAGGGTAGTTGTATTTCGGATAAGCTTGATTTACATCCCTATAATCGACGCACACTCTAATCGTTCCTTGTTTCTTCATCACAAGAACAATATTCGATACCCAATCGGTTAGAGGAACCGGGTAAATCAAACCAACATGGAGGAGTTTTTCAACTTCCGCCTTGATGGCAACGACTTTCTTGGCGTGCACCTGCCATAGCCGTTGTTGTACCAGTTTGACATCTCGATACATCTTAATTTCATGTTCAACTATGCTTGAGTCAATGCCTGGCATTTCATCATATGACAAAGCAAAGACATCTCTAGATTCCCGAAAGAGAGCGCTATATACTTCCAGTTTTAAAGAAGAAAAATATTTGCTGACATGAATATTCTCTACAACATCTGTTTTGGTCGAGATATTTATGGCAATAGTCTCTTCAATATTGGATAGGTTTCGCTCAGAATCCATCGTATTTACGGTATTCGACAGAAAGTCAAAAACTAAGGGATAGTCTAGGTCGCTGGAATTATCTTCTTTCCAATTCAGAAGATGGGAACGATGGTGGTAATCTTCCCATGGTGCATTGTCAATCATCATTGATTGAACGATTCCTTCGTCTGTAGAATGTACTTGTGACCAAGGATCTGAAGGGGTGCCATATTCCTTAGACCTATCTATCCAAATGCTTGATGAGCCTTGATTCGGGTTTGCCTCCCATACCGAAAACATTGATTGCTATAATATTTCCAGCGGGATTAGAGGCAATACCTGCAGATGATCCATATTAATATCATTTTCCGACATCTTTTGAATGGAAGATATCATATTGCAGGTTCCCACTTTAGCCACTTCCGCCAAATTGGTTGGAGGCGATAGGGTAAAAGTTCCCATTAATGTGGGGTCTTTTAGTAGGCCTACTCCAATATTTTGAAGGGAATTAGGGCTTCCATGGATCATCGGAATGCTTCCCGTAACTTTTGAACTGTTGGGGAGAAAAGTTTGTTGGTCGATTATTGTAATTCCTCCTTGGAGAGGAAATGCAATCTTCCTAAAGTAGGTTGACACAACGGCAACCATGGCATATATCCAGGGCCTTCCTAGTAGGATGTTGTAATCAAGGTTTCCATCGATAACTTCAACATCAATTTCTACTATTTTCCCCCCTAGTTCAACTTGCAAGTTACTTAATATCCCATATGGGGTGTATGTTCATCCATCAAATGCTTTTAATGTCGTTGATGATCGCGACAAGGTTGGAGACCCTAAAGTTTTCTGGAAACTCATCGACATAATACATGTGGATGCCCCCCCCATCAATAATTGTTCTATGAACAGTTTTGTTGAGGGCTTTCACTTGAATGAGGAAAGCTAGTTAAGCTGGTAGCTGAGGGTCATATCCTTTGTGATTAAAGGACAGAAGATTGGAATCCGTTTTGTCAATCCCACCTATTGCTGATAATAAAGACTGCTTTTGGGATGGGCAATTTTGTAGTACCTTAAGTGTCGACATCACAGAAGGCGATTGAGCTAAATCCTCCACTATATTATAGTGTTGTGCTATTCTGGAACGACGATTAAATGTCTATTTGTCTACTACTCCCTTTGGCGGTTTTATTTTTAATTCAGGAATGATGGGTGGCACAACTTCGATCGAAGTTGTTGTCGAACTACTAGGTTGACCATTATCCTTGTTGTTCCACATCTGTGGATTCCCATAATCTTTATTCCTTATCGATATGAGAGCATCATTCACTTGCTTTGAAATCGACAACATTAGCACTTGGGACGCGGAAGCATTTTCACTAGCAACCAGATTTGTTCCTGGGTTTGGAAACGGATCAGTCAATACAACCGAGGTTTTTGAACTCTTAAATAATTTTCTAAGTTCAACTTTATATGGACACTCTCTAGTCCAATGATCCTCATCACATATTACGCATGGACTTCTTGGTTTCTTATCCCCAGAAGGGTTTGCAGAAGATTTTTTAAGAGACAACTCCTCCTGGTTCTTCTTCTTCCCTTTCTTTTTCTTCTTGCCTCCTGGTTGCTTGGGTTCTTGTAGGAATTTACAGGGTAAGTTCCTCAGACAGAACACCAAAGGACACCGCTCCCAAATAGATAACAGATCAATACACCAGTATTTTTGATGTGGTTAAAACCCTCAAAGAGGGAAACAGTCCATGTCCTGAGCCAACGCGGCCACTTCAAGCAATTTATTAATAAAAGAATGAAATTTTACATAAGCTTCTCTCATGAACGGTTAACCTACAAATGACCCTCCATGCTCTTTAAATAGAGATCATGGACCAATCGGGTGTTAAGCCACGGATCAAGTGTCAGTAATACCGAGGAGAGAATGAACCATCAGATCACTACATATCGTGACCGTCGGATTGTAAGTTACAAAAGTACATAGTAAAGAAACACAATTTACCTAACTCTACACTAGACCAAGTTATAGTTAACTATTTCGTATGTGTCGGAATATCCTAACATCCCCCCTTAAGAACAACTTGGGATAGGATTGAAGGATTTACAAATATGACACAATAGGAGAAGGAAGGACGCACTAGCTCCTATCCCCCCTTAGTGACAATTTCCTGAAATCCAACCATAAATCAAAGTTTACTAAACTTCACCTCTGTGAGAGCCTTTGTAAAGATGTCTGCAACTTGATCATCTGTTGAACAATATTGCACTTCAAGAACATGGTCATGAATGAAATTTCTAATGAAGTGCATGTGCAGTTCAATGTGTTTGCTACGTTGATGTTGGACTGGATCTTTGCATAGTTGAATGGCACTTTGATTTTCACACCAACATGTAGTCGGATGCTGCTGTTGAAAGCCAAACTCTGATAGGATCTGACGAAGCCACAAGGCTTCCTTACTAGCTTCTACGGCACCACGATACTTTGCTTCTACTGTGAATTTTTTAGGTTGCTTGTAGAGCAGGAAAAAGGGCAGGTGACAGAAAGATATATGTAATTTTTTGAGTGAGAGAAAAGCAGGCCAGTAGGGAAGCCTTCTCGTCATATTTGTGTAGCTTCTAGGCTGATTGCAAACTAGGGAAGAAGGGCATGTGACAGACAACTCTGCGCAATTTCTAGGTTGATTGCAGAGTAGGCTAGCAGGGAAGCCTGCCTAGTAAATCTACGTAATTTCTCGGCACAGTGTAGTGATAAGGAGTAGATTCCAGCCCCACATGTTTGCACAGTTTCTGCAAGCAGTGCAAGGCAGTTAGGCTCGACAAGTTTTGCTCAATTTTGGAGATCAGTACAACCTTGGGTCACAACTCAACTCATTTCTTTGGTTGACTAATGGAAGGCTTGTTGGGAGATCTTGTGAGACGCACAGACTGGATCAGGTTCTAGTGCAACTTATGCATAGTTCTCGGAGTCAGTTAGCTAGCTCATTTATAGAATTATGCAATGCAGTCTCCCCGATGGACAACCTCAATCTCTGCATAGGTCTAGGAAATAATGCAAGGTCACTCAGACCGGGGTACAATTGAACGAGGGTTGCCAGATCGACAACTTTTAAGGAGAAATGCCTAAGTCTGAAAGAAAGTGAATTTGTGCATACATGATGATGTGATGACACATTTAGCATGACTCGATGACAAGACACCTCAAAATAACAAGAAAAACCTATTCTAAGTGAGACTGACTCACGAGTTAAGAGCGACAAGTGCGACACTTGAGATATGTCTTCGAACGACAGTAATGAAACTTGCATGACAATATTTACATATTTGTGTGTGAGTGTGACTGATGGCAACAGAGTGAAAACAACTCATGCACACTAAGATAAACCTTGAAAATTTCCAAAACAAACTCACAAGAATGACATAGCAATCAACATGCCCAAAGATGATGGTTAGTCAAACAAGCGAAAAGGAAGCAAGAGACATTAAGGAAACACATGAAATGACTTTGTGCTTGCAAATATGATTGTTCTTGAAGATAGAATGATATGATATGACAAGTAGTCCTTCAAGCTACACTAAGAGATGTACTTCAAAATATATTCTTTACTTACCTTACCCTCAAGATGACCATGCATCTGATGAAGTTTTCATAAGGTCTTGATCTTTTGTCATAACTTGGTTTCTTGTTCCTTCCCCTCAAATCCTTGAGAGTGATCTAGTATGTCATCTTTTCCTGTAATCACTCAGAGATAAATCTGTGCAGTTTCAGTGGAGAGTGAATGCTACTGAGATGATCTGGGCGATTTTTGAGAGCAAGGTTGACTTCCTTCTCTGCGCAATTTTGAGTGTAAGGCAGATTGTATAGCCAGGACAACACTACATAGTTTTTTTATGCAAGACACTGCTACAAGATGGGTTATGGGAGGAATCCTATCCATAGTTTTTGAATGCAGGACAACCAGACTACTCTGCGCATTTCTGAAGAGCAGTTTTGGATGCTTGACTGCTCTATGCATTTTTGGAGAGAAATGTTGGCTGCCTGACTACTCTGTGCATTTATGGAGAGCAGTGATGGTTGGGAAACTGAGGGACAACACTACATAGTTTCTAAAGATAGTGGGTTCTGGCTCGGGAAGGACACTGGAGGAAACCACTGCGTAGTTTTAGATGCCAAGGGATGCTAGGGTCTCTACACATTGCACTGTTCCAATAGACAAGGGAAAAATTTTGCGTGTTGCAGAAGAAAAGTGTACAATTATGAAAGGATGGATGAGGCTAGGTTTCTTGGGAAACAAGGCTAAGTGGGAGATCAATGAGATTGATGCAAATAGTCATAAAATATTGACTATGATCACACATGAACACTTAGCTATATAACATATACCATCCAAAGCATAAAAGACACACTTTTCTTGATGCAAAAACATTTGTGACAAGAGTGTGTGAAGTGGGTGTGAAACATGTCTACATAATGAGAACAACCCATATGCACAATATTTCCCCTTGAACCAGAAAAAATTTCCCTTTGCTTGACAAATAATGATCCCGATCCGTGAAGATGACAAATACTCCATAAATATGAGAACGTGAAAAAATATTTAGATCAAGGAGGGGAGCTTGAGATCTTTATATTACCAACCAATGACTAAGGAACGATCGATCACATGATCCAAGGCAGGCTCCGAAATTTTCATGCGAGCCAAAATTTTGGAGGGTGGTTGTATTCACTACAACATTGGTGACACACTGGTAGAGATCCAGCTCTTTGTATGGACCTTGTTTCATGAAAATCGAGTCTAACCCTTCTGGAAGTATTGTTCATTCTTTGATCATCATGGCTTAAGAACTTGCTTGGGTGAAACATATACTCCCTACTATTCTCTTGATAATTTAGC
Source organism: Pinus taeda (assembly GCA_000404065.3). Classification (NCBI taxonomy): domain Eukaryota; kingdom Viridiplantae; phylum Streptophyta; class Pinopsida; order Pinales; family Pinaceae; genus Pinus; species Pinus taeda. The sequence goes on along the minus strand of APFE031119995.1, from coordinate 11,217 downwards.
ACACATTCCAAACCAAGTTAACTAATTTGTTTTGATTGATATGACGTGTACGCAGATGCACAAGTAATATAAATTTCAAAGTCTTAGTTTCATCTCTGGTGTTGCTCTGCCACTAGCAAGCCTAAATAGTACCCCAACAAAGTCACGCAGGAACACAAGCATCGCTTCGTTACCAGTGAGCCTGGTGAGTACCTCGATGGAGTTACTTCCATCACCTCTCTATGAAAGAATCTTTTCTCCTCTTTTTCCTTGTTTATTTTTTCATTCTCACATTCTTTTTTTTTTCAAAGAACTGTGCATAGGCACTTATTTATTTCGGAGGTGGAAGAGGGATCCTGACTTATTGAGAGCGGAAGAGGTTGTCCCTTCAGAGAAGTATTTATGTATACCTCTGAGACACTTGTTAAGGTTTTCCCCTTCATCTTACTCTACTAGACTAAGCTGACAAGGTTTAACCCAAAATAACCGATTAGAGTAGGCAATACTAGTTAAAGTGCAAGCGTTGTGTTTTCACCATGAATCACTCTGAACAAAACATATTTTCCATCAGGGTATCATGGATTGAAGACAAAAATCTCTTGATAAGGAGAGAGGACAACAGATAACCAAATTTTGGTAGCTGTACAAGTCCTATTATATTTTCCCGGCTTGTCTCGAGAGTCAAACACGATTTCGTGTGAGGCTAAACTACAGGTACAAACAAGCAAAGAAAACAATAAAGAAAAGGGAAGAAGTAAAGGGAAAGAAAAATAAGTAAGAAAAGAAAGTGAGAAAGAAAACTAACCAAGTAAGCAGGGAAACACACCAAGCAAGCAAGCAAACAAACATGCAAACAAAAAAGCAAGGCAAAACAAGAAAGCAAACACTACACCTATTCTTATGCTAAACAATCGTGATTACATGACATGAAATTTCCAGTGAAGCCACTGTAGTCGTTCCCAACTTGCGACCATAAAGATACAAGCGATTAAAACAGATAAAAATAATGTGCAACAGAAAATACAAAAGCTTGAAAATATTGCACACGGAAAGGAAGGTTTTTCTTGTGGGAAAAAAATGTGTCACGACCACCCAATACACATGGTTACCTTTTTGTTGGATACTATTATTCAACAATCCTCAAAAGCCTCTTCCAAGTGTGTGCTCGTCTGCAATGAGCTTCTTAGTGAGCACGAGGAATATTGAAGCTTTTTCCCTACAATATGGCTCACCAAGTAAGATTGTTGCAGCCATTGAGTGATTGGATCATGGAAATCATAATGGTTATTTCGAAGATCTCATCACCTGTGAAATTTTCTACTTTGAGAGATGGGATGACGATGTGAATCTTGTACAGAAAAATAAATTCGATCATTCTCATCAGTGATGCCAAGACAGTGAGGACCTTTCATAACCATTAGCGTAGATTGAGGTGCCTCACAGGCTTGACATAAATTTGAGGGGAAAGATGCTAAACAATGAAGATAAGAGAGCATGATTTGTCATTGAATGTATTGTTTGGAAAATGATAAGTTGCATGACAATCACCAAAGATGGGGAAATGATTAGATGAGTTTGTTAAAATATCAGATTCCCAGTTTGAAATGAATAAAGACAAACTCATTTGAACAATCTTGCAAACACTTTGATCAATGGAACCAAGTTTGTCATGAGCTAGACATGACAGACCACCCAGTTGCAACTAGTGAAAAATTGCGGAGGCATCATGGTCATCACAGGAATGTAAAAGGGATGCCAACATTGTGAACGTGTGAAACGAGTTGGGACGTGGTGAAATGAAAGGAACTTGATTCACGTGATAGCTTGTGCATTCGTCATCACACAGGGGGATTGCTGGTGTGCTAAGCGAGCATATTTGAAGTACAAGGTCTGCAGGGAGACTAAGGAGCTGATCGTGAGACGGAAAACCCGATAAGTATGTTTGCGGGAAAAGACAATATTTGAAATTATGAACTTCATAATTCCATTATTTCATGAGGGACGAACATTCCCGCCTTAAGTTTGATGCAAGATATATGCATGAAGACAGATGTGCTGTGACAGATTTTTGAATTCAGCCATAAGTGAAATTTTGAAAATTTGAGAGATCACATCCAGAATACCAAACATTTTTTACACGTGAATTCACATCGAGTGCAACCATGCAAATAGATGGATTATGCATGAGAAAAAAGATATAATTGGGTTCTACAGGCTAACAAGACTTGCAAGGTCCTGACATAACCATCAACGAACATTGAAGTGCCTCGACTCCCCGGGACATCCCGTAAATTTCTAGAATTGCATAATCATATTTTGAAGTTTGAACAAGATCATGCATGGCTTGAAGATGGTTGCTATTGCTAATTTCCAAATTTCTCTAAGAATGGAAGCCATTTCTGTCACAAGTTACACTAGATTTTCAGCTTCAACAAACTGACTTGAAGATTTGTCTTCATGCAATAGAAGAGATGATGGGGAATGGGAAGTACGCTCTCTATTTAAACTATTTTCAACGTCATCATGGACAACCTTGCTACCTTGTGTAAATTGAGGAGATAACTCATCAGATGAAGAAGTAAGAGAACATGGAGTATCTTTAACACATGTGGGTGCTTTGTGAATGGCATGACACACAAGCGAGTGAGGTGAAGAGGAAGTTTCAATATGAACGTCTTCTTTGACTGGAGGAAATTCTATATATGAGTTACAGTATTCATGAATGATTGTATTGAAGGATATTCGAATGAGTGAGGATCTAGTGAGGAAGATCGATCTCCTATAATCTCTCTTTCTTGTCTCATTCAAGTTTTTGTAGCTTAATTAGCCATAATTTCCATAATTTGCTCCCAAAAACCTGCAATCGATGCACATTAGACCACAAGACATAACATCTTACTTTTACGCATCTCATTAAGAAAAATATAATTAAAGCATGTAAGAAATTATGATAAGAGTTGATTTAAGTAGGTTTGGAGGTGTATTAAGGGCCATATATTTAACTAATTATGAGCCTCATCACCTTCATTGGTTGAGTTACTAGTCTTGGAATCCCTAGTTGGAGAAACACTCAAGAAGCCTTGTATAAGCTATGGGTTGCGTTACTAGTCCTGGAAACCTTGGTTGGAAGGAATGCTCTAGAAGCCCTCGAAGGCTTGGATGGAGACCAATCTGATGATGGTTTTGGTGATTTCCTACCGAGAGACGAAATCATTGTTCGATGGGTTGAGGTGGATGGTCTTTAGAATCCCTCGATGAGTTTTGATTGATGTGTTCTATGAGATCCATATTCATGCTTGGAATATGGAATGGGGGTGAATGGATGAAGAGAGATTTGGCTCAAGCATTCTATGGTTGGGTGGAACGTGGAAGTACCATCCTAGGTTCGGATTTTGCATTATTAATGAAAGGTTATTTCTCCTTGTATTTCTTTGAGCATTTTGATGGATTATATGTGGTCTATATGGTTGTACTTTCAGGAGTATCTCTCTTTCTATTATGTTGGTTATGTAAGTGTTTTATGACAAAAACCATATATGGATTTCATCATGTTTTTACTTGTAATTAAATGATCAATGTATCTATGACCTAATAGATGGGATGGAAGCTTATGTATTGAGGCATAAATGGTTGTTAGCTATTCATAGCTAAGTATGAGACCCCTATGCTCAGAATTGTTATTTACACCTGTAGACTACATATTTGTGATATGTTTCAGGAAATTCATATCATGTCTAGTAGGGGTCCATTCAAGGTCTTAAACAAGTATTTTTTTTTCGTATTGTCATTTCCATGTTATCTTACTTATTTGAAGAGATGGTTAAATTCTAGGTAGTGACCTGGGCCCTGGGCTTGAAAACGTGACTAAAATCCTGGAGTCGTTGGCATAATACTGACAATTTTGGTCTCTAGTCACTGGAAGGCAAGCCTATGAGAGAAACTTTGGTTTTCTGGTCACACGCATGCCTATAGCATGGGAGCGAATGAGGCTTAAGTTGTCCAAATTATTAGTGGGACCCTAAGGCAAGTTGTCTAAAGTATTGGATTGGTTCTTGAGGGTATTGTATATGATGATTAATATTTGTATGGTGTGTTTTTGTTGGTTCCACTTCCTTAACTTGACTTAGGAGCTCGAATCATATCATAGTGGCCTCTTGTGTCATGTTTACCTCAGCTGGCAAGTTTCTTTGATAGATGTGGGAGGAGGGTGTTACAAAAAATTTGTTGTGTTCTTAAATTATTTTCTTGTCATTCTTCTAATTTAAAGGTGACATGTATACTTTCAGAGTTCAATAGATCGGGTTTACAACTCTTTTATTCATTATATTCTCTAGTATTTTATAGCAAATTCTAAAGAATGATCACCCATCTACACATATTATAGAACGCAAGTTTGTTTTATCATTCAAGGGGAAACTAGGCCCAGTATGGTCTTCCTACCAGCACATGAAGTAATATATTCTTCCTCTACCTCAACCATGGCCTCAACCTCATCTATTATATCCTCCTCTTCATCCACCAAAATCCTCCTCTACCTTGAGAGCCATTTTCTCTACCTCCTTGTGTTATTGGATCCTTAAACTAATCAGATACCTATGTATGATATGTAGTATGAGAATCAATCTTGTTTCTTACATTAAACTGATATTCCTAAGTGGAACAGTAGGGGATTTTTAAGGTCTAAAATGGGCCTCCTATGGAAATTATAAAATAATAGTGGAAATAATAAAATAAGAGTAGATTACATCATCAAATTTTAGAGGGAAAAAAAGAAAAAACTATTTTTTTAACTTGTATTTTCAACTTACTCCCTAAGGGTTTACTAAAATTTCAAGCAGAAACACTCGTTGGATGCAAAATTTGATTCCTCATCCAAGGAGTACCCATGTTGCATACTTTTTATGGACCCTACTACATGAAAAATGATAAATACATGAAAAACGTGATTGCAAACACATGTTTTCATGTATTTCTCATTTTTCATGTAGTAGGTGTTAACACTCAGGTTGTTCCCTTTGACTCCTAAGGGAATACAGCTGAGGTAACCACAAACCAAGCTTTGGAATGTAGGTCCTAGCCTACGAGCAGTCAGAGAGGGCTCTCTTTGGGGTTTAGCTTTGTTTAAGGGATGCTTTTAGGCTAGATATGATGCACATGGGTTTTAATTTAGTTTTGTGGGATGGTTGATTTATTCAAGCAGAGTTGGCATGTAAAGTGTAAGAAGTTCAAACCATTAGGCATGGAGTCCATGAATGGGAACTAATGGATGTGCTTTCTTTGGTAGAAGAGGGGAATATGGAGCAGGATAGCTACACATGGCACAATGATTAATGCTGGAACAAAGATGAAATGGAGGTCATGGGATGAGAGGCAATTGAGGATCTCTCATCGAGCCAAAGAGGGGAAATGGATGAAGTCTGAATAGGGCAATGAAGAATTCCTAGATAGCATTCATATGTGAAGGAAATAGCTTAAACATGTTCAATTAAGAATGCATATTTGTCACTACTTCACACGAAAACATAGAAAAGTTACAATAATTGAGCACAGAGGGCGTGAAAACCAGTTCTGATATATTCCTTCTTCCTGCAACTTAGATTATGATATATAGATGATACGGATACATATAAAGGAATAAAAAGAGGGAGGAAAGACTTATTGAACCATGAGCAAGCACGAGAATTCCATATCAAGCTCTTTAGCCATTTAAAGCACAACCCGTCATTTTAGATGCAAACATTCCAGCAATCTTTGATTACAGAAGCTCTCAAAATCTACAGCGCAAGTCTCTAAAGAGAAAAATCAACCAACCAACCCGTATTACATTGTTCAGGGCTGTATTTATAGGCAAAATATCTACAAAAATATATTTGATAGAAGATCTGAGGAAATAACTGCAATTAACCTAACTTCTCTTGCAAGTAATGTAAAAAATATCTATCTAATGCTGCGCTGCGGGTAGCTGCTTCAGAAAATGAGGCTCTGTGGCATCCTTTGGTAGCTCTGCTGTCCAATTTGCAATCACTGTGCCTTCAATTCTCTTATCTGCACCTCTTAGTTGGTTCTCCTGCTCTTAGGTGGTTGTGATTCTTATTAAATCTGATATGACTCGGCTTTAATGGCCTTTAACTCTGTTATGATACTCTTTAACTGGTCAATTCGCTCCTTTCTGTTTCTTTCGGGCAAAAATAACTACTGCAAACTATGCGTTGGACTGAGGCTTTCCATTTTGGCCATTTTTTCTTAATCACGCATCCAAAATTGCCCCTGATTTTCATTCCAGGCTTCCTAAGCAGCGATTTCTCCTTTCGCGCTTTTTTTTCGGCGGTGATGTTAGCATGAAGTCAGCAGTGGGACCCAGTACGGCAGATGACGTCAGCAGGGTGACATGGCGAGGTGACGTGGCAGGGTGATGTGGCGGGGTGACGTGGCGCTTACGTCACGCAGGGGGAAGCGGTATCCAGTTTCATGGCGCACTGCTTTTGTGCACAGGTGGTTTGGGAGGAGGGGGCTTCGCCACAGTCGAGAGGGTGATGCATGGTGGGAGTACGACGGGAAAATCGCCTATCTCTCGGATGCTAACCATCGATAGGTTCGAAGGGGAAACGAAACGCCCACCGTAGATCTAGGCCGCGGGCAATCGGACGGATGGTGGAACAGAGAAGGCGGCGGAAGGATAAGGGATGGGGCTCGCGGCACCTTTATTTGTTATTTAATTTCAGTGAGGGGAGGGGACTTTAGGAAAGTGGGTTTACGGGATTATGAGCGAGCGGGTGAAAATATTCAAAATGGGGGACTTTAGGATAAGGGCGGAACATGGGTCTTGTAAGGTTAGGGTTGAGGGGGAATGGTTGTTAGTGTGACCAGATGTCAGACTACCTCCAGTTAGGAGGCGGATGGATTAGTAGGAGCCCCAGATGGACTACTACCTCCCGGACTTAGAAGAATATGGCTATAGTGCCAAGGAAGGGTTACTTAATATTTTTGGGATTCTATATATTTTTTGCATAGTAGGGAATAGGGAAATAATTTAGGGAGCTAAATAATAAAGTTAGAAGTTAATATGAATCCGTGAGGTGAAGTGTAGGGGAAAAGTTAAGCTTTGTGAACTAAAAATTAGTTTATAGGGGACGAATGAACTGGAAAGAAATGACCTTTTCACAAAAAATGTGACTTCTCTTGACTGAAGAAAGTCAAAGCTTGACTTGGCTTTTCACCAAAATGGAGTGATAACAGGACTGATTGGGAAAATCCCAAGGTCCTCAAGGGGATGTTAGTGAGTTATTTGGGAAATAAGAAGAAGGGGGAGTTAGAGATGCCTTGCTTGATCTGATCAAAATGAAAAAGTGCCTCAAAACTGTGATCTGGATAAATATAACACTTGAAAACATGAAATCGATCACATAGCTTGATTTGTACAACCACAAAACTACTTACCCAGCCTACTTTACCTATAATTTTTTCTTCTTTTGGTTTGGGTGCACTTGAACTAGCAAACCCAACTTTTCAACTTTCTCTTTTTCACTGTCCTCCTATCTACATCTATACTTATTTCATCCAGGGGCTCAGATTAGGCTGTTGAGCACCCTTGCTTCTCTACCTATCTAATAATCTGCCAAGATTAAGCTATTTGGACAGATAATGATTCTCTATATTCTACAACAGGAAATTGAAACCTCGGGAGACCAAGATTAAGCTGTTTGGACCTCCCTTTAATTGAAAATTCTTCAAAAATGGAATAACTCATCAAAATTGGAATACAGCAGAGGCACTTAGACTAGCACACTCTCATGGAAACTTCTTTGGCCTCAGTAGCAAATATGGAACATTGCAACATGAAAAGTATGACATATTTGGTATGTAGAAATGTCAATCATGAAAGATGAGTACCTGCTATGAGCAGGAGGCTAACAGTAGGGGCCATTGAAAGTATGCAACATGGGTACTCCTTGTATGAGGAATCCATTTTTGCTCCAATGAGTACTCTCGTTCAAAAATTGAGTAAAAGCTTAGGGAGATAAGTTAAAACTACGAGTTGAAAAAGTAGTTTTATTATTTTATTAATTTGTAACATTTTTACTTTTTTACTCCAAAAATGGTGAATCATCCCCCATGGTTGACATCGTCATATTGAATCATATTGGCTCTTATAAAGTTTTTTTTTGTTGTACATTTTTCTTGGGAGGCCCATTTTAGACCTCAAAAGTCCCCTAATGTGGGTTTTGTCTTCACATATGGCACACCACTTAATTTTTTCATCTCTTAAATTCAACTGGCACTCTCTTCTAGTATGACTCTATGAAAATTGGCATATTTCATAGTATATATCTATTTGAATGCGATGGACTTCCTAATAGAAATAGTCCAAAAATTTAATATTATCCTTTCTGTTCCCTTTAGTTCTACATTTGGTGTAGAATAAACGAAATTTTTGCAATGACAAACTTAGTACGGACTACTCAAAATACCCAATTTTCTCTTCTATTATTTTATTAGTCGACACAAAAGTCAACTACCAATCATCATCTATTTCAATGCATTGGGCCTTTTTTAATGCTTCGTTGCGTGATGTAATTTCATGCATTCCTAATGGCCCTCATATTTTCTATAGTAACCCAACAACATACCATCGAACCAAGAAAGCTTCATCAATGTTGTATGGGATTTGACATAGCAAATCCTTAAATATTTTTTCATATTCTCTTATTAATTTGTATGGTATTCGTTTAATCTCTTTCAATTTTTGTGTTACAAGATGTTTAACATCTTGGGCTTTAAAGGAGGAAAGGAAACTATCTTTTATGTATGTCTTAATTTTAGCCTGGTTCTCTATTAAATTCATGAAGCATGTCATAGCTCTTTTCTAAAGAGATGTTACAAATTAGGTCATTTGCTTGTCTTCATCTATAACATCAATGATTGCCCAAAATTTTTCACAAATGAACCAATGCTTTTTTGGGATATTCATCTCCCTCATAGACAGGGATATAGCTCAATCACATATTTATTTGAGAAGGCATATTATTTAATGTTTCTTTGGACTTGGGTGCTATGTTGAAAAAATCAAATATTTCTCAAATAATTTAGTTGGTTGAATAGTTTCACCTAGAATGTCAATATCAACACTGAGAATCTAATTGACTCATGGGGTTTGTCAACTCTAACTACTTGACAATAGTTAGATTTCAGTGGGAGGAAAATTTGTGCAATCCATGACAATAGTTAGAGCTATGGGGAAAAACCCATCTAGGAGGCTGAATTGCATAGTTTCCGAGAGGAAGGACGGGGAGGGAGTCGAGGAACTACTGCGCCATTCTCACAATTTTCAAGGGGAGCACTAGGCATGTCATCCAGCTGGGATTTCAACAATTTCTCTACGGAAGACAATGCAGGTAGTAGGAGGCACTAGCAAAAAAATATGCATAGTTTTCCAGAGGAGGATAGGATTGCGCTACAAGAGCTGCTAGTCAAAATTGTGCAATTTTTGGAGATAGCCAGACACAACTACGAAATTTTTAGGTTGCTTGTAGAGCAGGACAAAAGGGCAAGTGACAGAAAGATATATGTAATTTTTTGAGTGAGAGAAAAATAGGCCAGTAGGGAAGCCTTCTCGTCATATTTGCATATCTTCTAGGTTGATTGCAAGCCAGGGGAGAAGGGCATGTGACAGACAACTCTGCGCAATTTCTAGTTTGATTGCAGAGTTAGCCAGCAGGGAAGCCTGCCTAGTAAATCTACGTAATTTCTCGGGACAGTGCAGTGATAAGTAGTAGATTCATGCCCCACATGTTTGCACAGTTTCTACAGGTAGTGCAAGGTAGTTAGGCTCGACAAGTTTTTCTCAGTTTTGGAGATCAGTACAACACTGGGTCACAACTTAACTCATTTCTTCGGTTGACTAATGGAAGGCTTGATGGGAGATCTTGTGAGACGCACAGACTAGATCAGGTTCTAGTACAACTTACTTATGCATAGTTATGGGAGTTAGTGAGCTAGCTCATTTATAGAATTACACAATGCAGTCTCCGTGATGGACAACCTCAATCTCTGCATAGGTCTGGGAAATAATGCAAGGTCACTGAGGTCGGGGTACAATTGAAGGAGGGTTGGCAGGTCGACAAATTTTCAGGAGAAATGCCTAAGTCTGAAAGCAAGTGAATTTGTGCATACATGATGATGTGATCACACATTTAGCATGAATCGATGACAAGACACCTCAAAATAACAAGACAAACCTATGCTAAGTGAGACTGACTCACGAGTTAAGAGTGACAAGTGTGACACTTGAGATATCTCTTCGAACGACAGTGATGACACTTTCCTGACAATATTTACATCTTTGTGTGTGAGTGTGACTGATGTCAATAGAGTGAAAACAACTCATGCACACTAAGATAAACCTTGAAAATTTCCAAAACAAACTCACAAGCATGACATAGCAATCAACATGCCCAAAGACGATGGTTAGTCAAACAAGCGAAAAGGAAGCAAGAGACATAGAGGAAACACATGAAATGACTTTGTGCTCGCAAATATGGTTGTTATTGAAGATAGAATGATATGACATGACAAGAAGTCCTTCAAGCTACACTAAGAGATGTACTTCAAAAGATATCCTTTACTTACCTTACCCTCAAGATGACCATGCATCCGAAAACATTTTCAGGAGGTCTCGATATTTTGTCATAACTTGGTTTCTTGTTCCTTCTCCTCAAATCCTTGAGAGTGATATAGCATGTCATATTTTCCTGTAATCAGTAAGAGATAAATCTGCACAATTTCAATGGAGAGTGACTGCTGCCGAGATGATCTGCACAATTTTCGAGAGCAAGGTTGACTTCCTTCTCTACGCAATTTTTGAGTGTAATGCATATTGGATAGCTAGGACAACACTACATGGTTTTGAGATGCAAGACACTACTACGAGATGGGGTTATGGGAGGAATCTTGTCCATTAGTTTCTGAATGTAGAGCAACCGGACTACTCTGCGCATTTCTGGAGAGCAGTATTGGATGCCTAACTACTCTATGCATTTATGGAGAGAAATGTTGGTTGCCTTACCATTCTGCACATTTCTGGAGAGTAGTCTTGGCTGCCTCACTACTCTGTGCATTTATGGAGAGCAGTGATGGTTGGGCAACTGAGCGACAACACTACACATTTTCTAAAGATAGTGGGTTCTGGGTGGGGAAGGACACTGGAGGAAACCACTGTGCAGTTTTGGATGCCAAGGGATA
>APFE031119992.1:21038-58690 GCA_000404065.3 Pinus taeda | reverse complement strand
ATTAAGGAGAATGTCACTTTTACTTTAAGAATTTAATATTACCATGAATAGCATATCAATACTAGGGCCTAGACTTGATCATTAAGCTGCCCCACTCAAAAATTATTTGTTTCTTAAAAAAAAAAAATTGCAGCTTATGCAGACAACGTTTTCTATCAACGGAATACGCGTTTTCCAGATGCAGGACACGACGAAACCGACAAATACGTTTTACATTTTACAGGACACGATGAAAAACGTTTTCGACACGTTTTAGGGCTGTTTTCGTGTCCGACATGTAAAATACGAGACACAGGACCTTGGAGGACGTGCCCTGTGACTTAGCTTAAATCAAATCCATTATATTTGAATTAAATCACATGTAAATTATTAGCCATACGTAGCATTTCGTGCACCTTACGTGATGCATTTGACCCTCCTTTTGATTTGCTTTGATTTGAATTTTTGACTTGAGCCTGTTGTACCTTATGAGGTGGGGCCCACACGCTGTTGCATCACCTTTGAATTTCATTTGGAACTACCATGTCATTTGGCTGAATTTCTTTGACTTTGGAAAAATTTAGAAATTTTTCCAATTATTGAATTTTTTTTTCATTTTTTTTAAATTTTTTGCCACTTTCACTAGGAAAATCAGCTTTTGAGAGACTATAAGTCATTTTTTGACCCTCAAAGTGGGTCTTGGGATAATGTTGGGCCTTTGAGGATGAATTTCAAGTAGTCACACGCCCCAAAAATTTCCTAAGGCCACTTATTTATACCATTACATAGAAAATACTTAAAAAATCTTGTTTTGCGGGAACTTTTTAATTATTTAAAAAATCCTACTTAAACCTAGCCAAATTCCACGATTTTTTACTTGTGATCTAGCATGGTAATATGCATCGAATCTAGACACTAAGATGTGTAGGGGTAGTGTTGAAAATATCGGTATCGGCAAAATATCGACGAGGGTCTAGAAAACATCTTATCGGCAATATCGGCGAAAATATTGGCAAATATCGACAAACATAAAAAATGCATAGTATATTTATTTTTTTTTCAGATTTTTAAACATATAAAGCAATAACAACATGAGATAAACACATTGGCACATAAATATGAAGAAAGCATTGATATATATGATGTTAAATAGAAATGATACATCAAAGGCGATACCAAATCCTGCTCATCCCTGATAATTGTCCATTCAAGGACTCAAATGTGGAGAACCAATACAAAATAACATCACATATATAAAAGTATCTCATCATCATGAGTTGTATGTGGGAAAACAAAGAAAACTAGCAGCTATCTATTTGAAATCATTGCCCTCTCCCCCTTTTACGAGAAAACAGGATGGGTTGTTTGCTAGGCCTGCCCCTAGTAGTAGAAGGCCCTAGCCTTGCCTTTGCATCTAATGTCAAATAGTGAGTGGTAGGTATAGATTTGTGCTCTCCTATATCTATAGCAGATGGTGTTGATGCTGATGCTCCCACAATGTCCTTCTCCTCCTCCTGCTGCTCCTCCTCCTCTGAGTGCTGCTCCTCCTCTGAGTGTTGCCCTTGTTCTAATGGATCATTTGGCTCTAACCACGAAGGTGACTCCTCCAAGATGGGCTCCTCAAACTCCATCCTCCACTGAGATAATACATCAATATTGTCCAAGGAAATGGCATCTGGATCCATTGGTGCTTCTATTTGCCTCACTTGAAGTCGGATGTTGTAATGCACATACACTAAATCATTGAGGCGTGTTAACTCCAACCTATAAGAGTGTCAAAAAAACTAATGAGTCTTGACTCTTGACTCTTGACACTTGAAGGTCATAAATTAAAAATTAAAAATTACTGTAAGTGTAATTTCTCAACTGAACGCTGGAGCTCAAAGTTATACCTGTTGCACTTTTTTGCGTGTATTTTCTCAAATACACTCCAATTGCGCTCACACCCTGAAGAGCTACATGTTTGACTCAAGATTCTTATGGCCAATTTATGCAAATTTGGTGCCCTTGCACCATAGCTTCACCACCAAATATCTACAACAAAATAAAGAAATAAAAAATTCAAAAACTTAAAACATAATTAAACTTTCAAATAAAAGTTACATAATTGAATTTAAAAATAATATAATTATAAGTAAGGAAATTCTAAATTGAAAATTTTAATTTCTAATGAGTGATGACTTGTCACTTACATGGCATGAAGAGGGTCTTTTCCCTAATAGCATCATCAAAGCCAAATAGGCCAACATAATCCTGATAAAACTGTATCTCACGATTGATTTTGCTACGAATCTCGGGATCAAGTACCATCCTATGAATACAGGAATGGAGCCCTCCCATCACCTCGCCATCAAAATCAAAGCCGCATTTGTATGAAAATGCGGGGTTGAGGAAGAGTGTTGCTGCATGAATGGGTCGATGAAGCATCCCTGTCCACCGACTATCAATCACATCTCATAACATCATATGCCTATCAAGGCCAACAGAATCCTTGTCTGCATAATAAGAATGAATGGCCTCCTTGGTCCTATCCATGGCCTCATACAAATAAGCCATTGTAGGCTTCTCCCCATCTACCAATCTGAGAACCTTTACTATAGGTTCATTAATTGAGCATGCTTCATCTAGTCCACGCCAAAACGTCTCAGAGTACACCATTTTTGCAATGGCTTTCCCATCTTGTCTCCAGCTGTATCTACAATTACGCCAATCATCAGTCACAAACATTTGCTTCAACTCGAACTAACATCGAAGCAAAGACTGAAGAGTGATAAAGTTTGTGGCAAAATGTGTGATCGTAGGACGCCGCAACTCCTTATTTCTAGTGAACTTCCTCATGAAGCTAAGAACAAAAGCATGGTTATAAATGAACTTGGGGACTCTCCTAGCCATATCAACCGCCTCCCTGATGAAGGAGAGCTTCCCCATATCCTCAAGAAGCAAATCGAGACAATGTGCTGCACACGGAGTCTAGAAAAATGTGCGATGCCTCTCCATAAGCATCTTGTTGGCATACACATAATTAGTTGCATTGTCTGTTATGACTTGCACCACATTTTTCACACCAATCTCCCAAAGGAACCTTTCTAACAGCTCACATATTGTTGTTGCATCTTTGATATCTTCTGATGCATCCACCGATTTAATAAACGTGATACCTATAGGACAATGTACTAAGAAATTTAGAAGGGTCCTACCCTTCCTATCTGTCCAACCATCAGACATCACTGTGCATCCAGTAACTTCCCATGTTTTTTTCAACTCTGCAAATCTAGAGTTGATGTACTGCTTTTCTTCTTGAAGAATTGGTCCCTGCAACTCCTCATATGTAGCACTTTTGTACCCTGGGCCCACAACAACAATAGCATCACACATTGGCTGCCAAAATGGATTGGTTTTGGTGATGTTGAGAGGTAAGTCGCTCCAAAAAAGACACCTCCCCATGGCTCTATCTGCTTCTTGCTTCTCCTTTTTTTTAACAAGTGATTTTATGCTAGGTTGTGATCCATGTCCTGTTCGTGGAACAAAAAATGATGACCTCGCACTAGCAGTAGCAGGTAATGCTGTGGAGCTCCTTACACTACTCTCAGCATCAAAATCAGGAGAAGATATCCCGAAAGATCTACCTGCACGTTCAACCTTGTTTCTTTCTGTCTCTTCCTTCTTTCTGTCTTTTTCATCAATTGCCTCAAGAGCTTTTTGTATAAGCTCTGGACTAGAAATTGTACAAATCCCAACATCATGTCTAGTGACTCTAGCCAAATGGTATTTCAATTGTGTAACCCCTCTTGTCATCCTGGTCCCACACAATTTGCATGTAAGATATGCCCGATTTGTCCTACAATCAGGCTCCCCATACTCCCAAAATGGGTCCAAGGCTTTTGGCATATTTGAATTTTGTAGTGAGCTAGCTCAAACCTAGGGCACCAAAAAAAGATTTGGAATTAATAAATAATAACCACCTCATTTTACAAAATAATTTTTTTGCTACATTATTTGCAATGTGAATTCAATGAAAAACCATAAATGACAATAAGAGGGTGCATTTGAAAGTTAAAAAAAAGAAGTGGAGTTTGCTGTCCAAATATGGAGAAAACCCTTGCATTTGCTCATGGGCATGAAATCATAGCAAATGGAAAAAAAAACAAGCAAAATGTTTGCAGGCAAATAAGAAAGCAAGAATAATCCTAAAACTATAAAAAAATTCATTAATGTAGGGGTTTATTTGAACATACCTGTTAATAGAAGAAATGAAATTGTCTCACTGTTCTTCAATCTTAGATCAACAAAATCTTCGTTGTTGGTGGCAATAATGGCTATTCAACACTCAAATCCTCCTTGGCAGCAAGCACATAGCTCTCGCCTTCCTTCTCCAACAATTAGAAATGAAAATGAATAAAAAAAAACAAAATTGGCCATTTCAAGCCGCGATGGCAATTTTTTGTTGTGTCCGGGCGATATTTTCAATCGTAGCACGATATTTTCCCGAGATATCGCTGATATTTAAGAAATATTGTGATATTTTTGGGGAGACAAAATATCATGATATTTCCTCGGCGATATCTTGTCTCCCCAAAAATATCGTGATATTTGTGAATATCGGCGATATCTCGACGATATTGTTAACAATTGTTAGGGACTCAACCTTCAAACTGTCACCCCGACTTTGGGTTAAAAAATGAGTGAAAAAACCCATAAAATTATTAGCCTTTGAAAAAGAAGGTATAATTAACCGGATTAAAAAAACACTCCAAGGTGTACTCGTTTGCTGATTGAATCCCAACATCATAGGCCTGTTATAGACTCAAAAACTCATCATTACTAGTATCACTTATTACAATTCCCCGCAGGGTGTGGAATCTGGGTACAAGAAAGATGATGAGAAGATAGAAGAAGAGTTTAGGAAAAAACTCTGTTGACTGATGATATCTGATGGTACAAGTGTCCTCTGGATCATCCTTGGGCATGGAGTCTTCATATAATCATCACGTGTCACTTCATTGGTCAACAGGTACTTCTTGGATGCAAAATTAAATTCTGTATCCAATAGGTGCTCTCACTCGAAATTTGAGTAAAATCATAGGGAGATAAGTTGAAAATACAAGTTGAAAAGTAGTTTTTTCTTTTTTCCCTCCAAAACTTGATGAGGTGATCTAATATTATTTTATTATTTACACTATTACTTTATAATATTTGTTAGGAGGCCCATTTTATACCACAAAATTTCTCTAATGCTACCAAGAACAGATAGTTGCAATCCTATGCACTGCAGGTCGGGGACCTTTGGGGACCCTGCAATCAAGGTTATAGGTATTATAATAATTCACAAATGATGATGCCATAACATCTTTCAACTTGTAATTTAAGACCACCTAAGGCTTCTACAAGCTTCTATCTCTACACAATCAAATTTAGAGATCTGATAGAGATAATTTTTTGTGTCATTGTCAAAGCCTAAAAATTAAACTAAGAGAATTGGATGAAACAAGATTACTTGTGATTAAAACACTTTGCTTGTTAATTAAATTGGATGTGAGAGTGTTTACTTGTAGCACATTCTATACACAAGCTTGTGATCTTGGTTTAATTCTACTTGCCTTGGATTCACTTGTAGAGTCCTTAGTTTGGGTTCTTCAATCTCTATTTGCAATTTGCAACATTGAATGAAAAATTATGTAATAAAACCTTTTCTTGTTTGCATAGAGTGGATTTCCTTGAAATTACTAATGAGACATGTTAATAAAGATCAATAACTCATTCCAATGGAATATTCCATGTGTACCTAAGTGTTTATGCATGATGATAAGTTGCAAGCATGTTAAGATTGAATTTCAGAAACCTTTTTTCATGATTTATTGAATGAAGTCAAGGTATCACTAGCTTTGCTGAACTGAAAAAATGGACAAAATGTTTACTAGCATTTTATGGAATTGTTCATTTTTGTCTAATCTGTACATTGAAAAATCATTGATGTCCTATATGAAGTTTATTGGATTTTCTTGCAGCTAAATTGCAGGAACAAGTCAGCTGCTGAAGAATGCTATGTAAGAACAAAGCATTGTTTGGAAGGTAATTTTGAGCTACACTTTTTAGAAATTTATGAAACATTTTGGTTGTGTAATATTGTTTGAATTAGATCTTAGTAAGGTATACAATGTCTGCATTAGACAATAGACTAGCTACATAAGAATATTTGCACTTCAATGGCATGAGAGTTAAAAAATTGTTTTCATTATTTATCTTCAAATAAGTTCTCCATTTTGTAAGCTTTGTTATAGACAAGCCAATCAGTTCTTTGTATGCAATATTTAATGAAGACACTGCAAGGCAATGTCAAGTTTATTTGTTTTTCATCTTATAGATTGAGAATGTTTCTTTTCACGAGGCTCATGATAGATATGTAGGAAAGTATAATCAAACAAATAACATGTATTTCAGTCTAAAGGTTATGGTATTGATAAAGAAGTGTACTTCAACACAGATAAAACAAGCAAAAGCACTAAGCTAAAGTAAATATATTAATTTGTATATACAGCCTGCTTCATGATGGCTAATCACATAGAAATAAGATGGCTAGTAAATTCATAATACAAGAGTAATAAGTATTAATAAAACTTGTTATATCATTCTAGGCACTCATCCATCAAATAATGACAAGATAATTAGAATGACAATGATATTTTTCATTAATTGAAGCCATAACATTTGCTAAATCCAAGATAATGCACAACCCTACTAGAGAAATTAGAAAACTCGAATGTATATTGTTACCCACCCAAGTGGGTGATCCCTAGGAGAAAACTTTTCTCCCATTTGGATAATATTTCTAGCCAACAACCCTATGTGATCTACTGGTAGCTAGCTGCAAAGGCCCTCCATTTGTGTTTTGCTTAGTGCTTTGTGGGATCTAGCTTACTTATCAAATGAAGGCAGGTCATACATTATAAGGTGCATTAACCAATTTTGTAATCAAATGCTTCCATTTAATGTTTAAGGGCATTCTAATACGGATCATAGGTCGAATTGGATAATTGATGGCTTTTGATTGAATTATTTTTTCCATGCTTCACCTTGGTGGTTATCCCCAACTCCTAGTCCAATGTGACATTTTTTGAGTCCTTTCTTTACATTGTCCAAGAGGGGCATAAAAAGGTGGCATTGATTGATGTTGTGTGTCCATGATAATCCACAATTAACACTTTCCATCTGTCTCCTCTATCCACGTCCCAATCTTTTGGTTGATTGCCATCTATCACCATTATTGGTTCACTATTTTCCTCATTCTTAAGTAGGGGCCTAGAAACCTTTCCCTAAGAGGTTGATGCAATAGAAAGAAAGGAAAGAGCATGAGCCAATATGGTAAAGTGAAAAAGATTGGCTAGGGTATAATAAAGTACATGGAAAAAATCGTAGCTTGAGTTCTACCCCCCTTATTAACCCTCACCCAGTTCCTAACTAATGCACAAGAAAATCAAAATGAAAGGAAATTTTTGATGAAAAATAAATCACTTCATCTTCAAAGGGTAAATGATGGATAAATAAAAGCTTGTGCCCCAAGCTATGCAAGAAAAATAAAATCATTAAAGGAAAAGGCACACAAGAGGGGTTGTAAAAATAGGCTGAGGAAAGGGGTAACTCAGGTACCACAATTTTAACCCTTTCACATTTATAATACTCGAGAATTGTGGTATTTTATAGCCAGGTGCACATACGGTGGCATCTTCCATGGAGTGAACCCCCACCATTGTGAAAATTCCTATACTCAAGGAACCCCTACTACACCAAAACTGAGTTTACTTCTCCACCTTGATTTTAATATACATTATCAAGTTATTTTTTGAAAAATACTAAAGTAAATTACTTTTGCAGCCTACACCAATTTAATTTGATTACATCAAACAAGAAACTGAGCGAAGAACAAAATACATAGGACACTGTTATTTTTTGACAAAATAATCCCTGGAAAAACCCAATGTGGGAAAACCGATGCAGCCGCTTTGAGGGTTTTATATTATTAAGTAGTAATTCTTAATACAATGTTGGATGCCCTCCTGGCAATCTAGTTACAGAGAAAAATATAATGGTGGAAAACTGAGTGAGATTACTTCACTTCACCTGGCAGTTTCCAACTGCAGAGCTGGAAAACCTCTAGTTAACTCTGCATTGACCTTGCATAGGCCCTGTGTTAGCCTCAGAGGCTTTGCATTAGCCCTGCGCTGCCTCTTCTGCCTCTTGGAGCTTCTGCGTCAACCTCTCCCTGTTGTTCTAGCAACTCCTTGGCAGTTCCAGATTTCTACGTGAAGGCAGCTTCCCTTCTGCGCTGGCCCTTCTGGCTCTATGTCAAGCCTGCATGGGCCTAGACTGGCCCAACGTCAGTCCCTTTAAGCACTGCGCTATCTCCACTAGTGGCTCTTCGCCTCTCTACCTAGTATTCCCAAAATTTCCCTGCCTCTCTGCGGTAGAATGATCACTTAGTTCGAATTTCTCAGCTTCCAAGCCCCAAAAATTTCGAACTCTAGATCAATTCATTCTCTCGGTGTGTTTTTAAATGAACCCCAGGCCTCCTTCTTATACTTTTCTTGTTGATATTTCAACAACCGAGATTAAGTCTCTAATCAACGACTAAGATTAATGAACTTGACTTGATCCGCTTTCTAGAACATTCACCAATATTTTGATTAATACCCATAAATACTTTAATTTTCCTAAGTTTAGACTTAGGAACCCCATTAAAAATATTTATTATTTTAACAAAATACAATTTGGGTGGAATTTCACCAAATGGTTTCTGGGTTCTTTAGAAATCATGTGCCTTAGCTTCTCCACCAATTTTCATGGTTAGAGCACATCCGATGCTACCAAAAAGACTCCCTCTTAGTGAGGAATGTGCTCTAGCAATAATGTCCAACTGCATGCTGCTCTGTCTCTGAAGCATCTCCTTTCCGCATTGTTGCTGCCATCAACACTGTGCTACTGCTACCCATGACACTGCCATTGCCACTGCTGCATTTGTACTACAACCCCCTCTCAAATGCTGCATTTGTTATGCTGCTAGCACTGCCACTGCTAACACTGCATTTGTATTGCAACTTAGTTGCTGAGAGAAACAACTGAAAAACTCCCAAAATTATTGAACTATGTTCAACATAATACCATGTGAATGTTGGTATCTGACTGTTACTAGTCTTTGACCCTTTGAATCTTTTGCGTTGTCAATGACTTCTGCACTATGCCATTTGCACTGCTGGCAACCTTGCCTATGTTGATTAGTCTCTGGTCTCAGGCTACTGCATCTCTCTCTCCAACCAGCTCTCTGCATCATTTGACACTATGTCCATCTCGTTACTGTTGAATCTCAGGCTCCCATAGTGAGGAATTGATCCAAGAGGTGGGTTCCTCAAGGATCTTGCCCACATGTGGTCCTCCCAACTACAATTTTATATCATCCCATTTCCCTTTTGTTGATGTGTGGGCACTCATGGAAAACTCATCTTCGTCAATTTTTGCTGGAGCAGCCTTAGGATCATGTTTCTCATCCTTATCCTTTTGCTTCAAAGGACACTGGGATGAAAAGTGGCCCATTTTGCCACATTTGAAACATTTCACCTTCGAAATGTCCTTCTTTTGCTTCTGCTTCTATTGTCCCTTTGATGCTAGAGCTGTGTTCTCCTCCTCCTCCTTAGTCTTCGTGCCAGTCCCACTGCTGCCATTGAGGTTGACCTTAACCATATCCCTCAATTCTTCTTGTTGAAGGGTTGCCCACATCTCGTCCCATGAAGGTAGTCTTTCCTTGCCCAATATACTTTGGATGAAGACTTTCCATTCATCCGAGACTCCATTCAGGGTCGTCCTTACCATCGCAGTAGACTGAGTAGATCCCACTACAACAAGCTAGTCTCTGGTGTCCTGAAGATGTTGAAGATAGGAGTTAACCCCTTCTCGCTTTTGCATCAATGTCTGCTGCAACTTTTGTTCTAAGTAGATATTCCGCTGTTCGGAAGAACCTTCATACAATGAATACAAAGCTTTCCACATTTATCAGGTTGTATCTTTTCCCTACAAGTGTGAGACCACATGATCTCGAAGTCCATCGAGTATGTACCTCTTTGCCTTTGCTTGCTTGGCCTTGTACTTCTTCTTCTAATCATTGTCTACGAGAACAACCACACCATTCTTGATGTAAGCTTTGGGATTGTACTCCTCCAGAATTGCTAAGATTCTGGTCTTTCACATGACATAGTTGGAAGCTCCTTCCAACCTGTCTTGATCTTTGAGCCCATGTGATGCCATCTCACCCAAATTGTCAAATTGACTCGTCTAGTCACTGCGTAGCACTGGTTTGCTGCCAACAAGTGAAAAATTCAAACTTTTGGCAAGAAAAGTCCTGTGAGGAGAAAATTCTCCTTCTATGTGTCTTCGCTCTTTTCTAACGGATTTCTGCCCCGACAAAAACTACATCCTTCAAGCATTGCGCTGAGGCTCAACATCACTCCCTCTGCCTCTGCAAGCTCACGAACCAGAAATCGAACCTCTCTGTCGACTCTCTCAGCGAGATATTTCCTTGGAACCTCTGCTTTCCTAGCAAGGACTGCACAATCCCTTCAAGGGGATTCGAATTGCTGCCAAATGCAGCTATTGGCCTCTCTGCTCAACGTTGGATTTGCTCTTCTTGCTTCAAAATCAATGCTCTGATACCATGTGAAAATTCCTATACTCAAGGAACCCCTACTGCAACAAAACTGAATTTAATTCTCCTACTTGATTTTAATATACATTATCAAGTTATTTTATGAAAAACACTGAAGTAAATTACTTCTCCAGCCTACGCCAATTTAATTTGATTACTTGAAACAAGAAACTGAGCAAAGAACAAGATACATAGGACACCATTAGTTTTGGACAAAATAGTAATCGGAAAAACCCAATGCGGGAAAATCGGTGTAGTAGCTTTGAGGGTTTTATATTATTAAGCAGTAGTTCTACATACAATGTTGGATGCCCTTCCGATAATCCAGCTACAAAGAAAAATATAATGGTGGAAAACTGAGTGAGATTACTTCACTTCACCCGGTAGTTTCTGGCTGATTCGACCACAGAAATGGCGAATCCCTGACTATCTTTGCGCTGGCCTTGCGTCAGCCTCAGAGGCTCTACGTTAGCCCTGCATTGTCTCTTTTGCCTCTTGCAGCTTCTGTGTCAACCTCTCCCGACTCTTTTGGCAACTCCCCAACAGTTCTAGATTTCTGCACGAAGGCAACTTCCCTTCTGTGTTGGCCCTTCTGGCTCTGCATCAAGCCTATGTGGGCCTAGACTGGCCCAATGTCACTCCCTCTAGTTGTTGCGCTGTCTCCACTGGTGGCTTTTCGCCTCTCTACTATTGTAGACCCATGGCTACTCCAATGATCACCAACTGGAAGAAAATTGATGCATCAGAAGACAAGGATGTTGATCCCACCTTATACAGGTAGCTCATAGGGTCCTTGATGTATCTGGTCAATACCAGGCCAAACATTTGTTACACTGTCAACACCCTCAGTCAGTGCATGGTGGAGCCAAAGAGGGCACATTGGGCAATATCCAAACATGTTCTCAGATATATACAGGGAACAATCGATTATGGACTCTTGTACAATAGGAGTAAGGATATCAGATTAAGTGGATTCAGTAGATCGGAAAAGTACCTCGTGGTACTGTTTCAACATTGGATTAGGAATGACCTCATGGTGCAGTAGGAAACAGAAGTCCGTAGCTCTGAGCTCAGCTGAGGCAAAAAGATATGGCTGCAAGCACAACTTTGTGCGAGGCCATATGGCTTAGAAAACTGCTTGTGAATCTATTCAGAAGAAAGATGGAGGCGACTAGGATCATGTGTGATAACCAGAGTTGCATCAAGCTCTTTGAGAATCCAGTGTTTCATGATCGGTCAAGCATATTGATATCCAGTGTCACTTTTTCAGAGTTTGTGTCCAACAAGGAGCTATACAATTGAGCTACACTCCTACAGGAGAACAGGTGGCAAACATTCTCACCAAGGCCCTTGGAAGAACAAAGTTTGATTATTTCAGGGAAAAGATGGGGATGATAAAGAATCCATTTCAGTAGCAGAAATGGGAGTGATGTTGCAGTGTAATAGTAGTCAGCAGTAGCACAATGCAACATCACGAGAAGATATTGCAATGTAGATGCAGTGTTGGGAAAAAGGACCAACAACAACACAGATGCAGAGGGAGTTGCAAATGCACATGTAGTATTGGGAGAAAGGACCAGCAGTAGCACGGATGCAGAGGGAGTTGTGGTACGGATGCAGTAGTGGCAGAGGCAAATCCATGGGCAACAGTACAAGATGCAGCAGTGCAAAGGATGTTGGGCTGGGAGGCCTAGCATCAACACAGGTACTGGTGCCGTATAGTCAGAGTGATGCTCAGTATGGAGTATTACTAGGGCATAATCCACGCTAAGAGGGAGTGTTGATTTGGGGTAACATCGGATGCGCTCTGGCCATGAAAATTGGTGGAGAGGCTAAAGCACATGAGATCTCCAAGACCCAGAAATGGTTTGGGCAGATTCTAACTAGTTTGAGAGATATTAAAATAATTAATATTTTTAATGGAGTTCCTAAGTCTAAACTTAGGAAAAATAAAATATTAATGGGTATTAATATAAAATTGGGTTAGAAGGTTCCAAAAGTCATGGGTCAAGCCAAATCTAATCTTTAGCCATTGATCAGAGATTTAATCTCAGTCATTGAAGGACTAAAAGGAAAAGTATAAGAAGAGGCTTGAGGGTCAGTTGTTGAACACACCGAGGGAGACTAGTGAATTTGATTTCTCGAGCAGGGTTAGCTAAGAAATTCGAACTAGTGGTCTCGAGAGCAGCGAGAGGCAGCAGGTACGGAACAAAGAGTGGGGAACAACACTAGAAGACTAGTGCAGAGGTTGGAGAGGCAGATGCAGACGTAAAGGCAACAGACTGCGCAGTCACTGGAGGGCCTGCGTGGGTGATGTAGAGAGGTAGGAGCTGACGCAGAGGGTCTGGGAGCTGCATAGAGGCTAGCAAGCCTAATGCTGAGACTGGGAGAAGTGCTGGAGAATTTTTCTCTATTGGGTAAACTAGTTTGGCACCCAGTTGTACTGAAGAATTGCTGAATAATAAAATCCTCCTCTGCTGCACCAGTTTCCCACATTGGGTTTTTCCGGGGACAATTGTCCAAAATATCTGTGTTGATTCTTGTGCATGTGTTTGTTTCTGTATTATTGTGTGATATTTGCAGCAGAATTTATTTTAATGTTTGCTAAAGGGTTTTTGTAAATACCTTATTGAGAAATAAGTAGGTAAAATAAATTAGTTGTTGCAGTGATAGAATTTTCACATATTTTCCATAGTAAATAAACTACACAATTAATTTACAGTTAGAAGAATAAATTTCCAGTTGCTGCTATTAGACTTGTAAATTTTCACCGTGGGCAGTGGCAGGTTGTCACAGTTGTGAGACATCAAGAGCATGTATGGAAGGATGTTATGAGATTGTTTAGAACACTTTCCTTCCTAAGAGGGAGTGTTAGTTTTTGATGGTTGCGTAGCATCAGACAGGTGTTCTAGTCTCGACTTTTTGGTCTGAGAGGCTAAGAAACACTAGAGCTCCAGAACCCAAAAAAAAATTCAAAAGAAAACACCGAGAGATGGTTGAATTAAGTTAATTAGTGAATAATTAAATATTTCCTAAGTCTAAATTAGGAAAAGTGATTAATTAACAGGGATTAATTGAGAAAGGTGGGATTTCTCTAGAAAATCACATGGATCGATTTAGAGATGATCTTAGCCATTAATGAGGATTTAATCATGGCCGTTGGTGAGCCAATGAGAGATTATAAGCAGAGGTCGATGGAGTTGGAGATAGACACACTTGGGGAGCGAATCCTTTGGGAAGATTAAGTTTTCTAGTTGTCGTGTTCAGTGCAGGAACAAGAGTTTAAGCCAGAGAAGGGAAGTAGAGGTAGAGGAGTAGCAACAAAGTGATTTGGTGAACTTTTCCAATGTTGGAAGATTCAGTTGAGGGAGGTCGAAATTATCCTCAAGAGGCTACGCAGGGGATTGCGTAGAGCCTCAAGAAGGCAATTCGATTCAACCTAGTAGTAGGTCATTCAGTTGTTGAGTGCTGAGAATTTCTTCTAGAGGGCTAGGAATTTATCTCAGAGGTAGAGGCAGTCAAATCTAGGCACATAGAGGCAGTTCCATGTAGTGCGAAATTTAGCCTGCACAGAGGCTGACACAAAGAAGAGTTGGAGCTGATTATGGGGTCAGATCAGGCCGAGATTGCTTGTGGAGGAGGGTAAAATTGCCTCTATAATTTTGCTAGTATTTTCCTTGGAGAGGATCACTAGTTTGGCATCCATTTTATTGTACCCAAATTTGCTGCTGAAGAATTAATAATAAGACCCTCATTTGTAGCAACCTTTTTGCCAAGTTGGGTTTTTTCCAGGGACAATTGTTTGAAAATAACAGTGTCATATTTTTGTGTGTGTGCTCTATATTTCTAAGTTTCCATCATTTATTGTTTGCGGCATTTTTATTTGTGAAGAAGTTGTAGTGTGATTAATTCGCTATTTTTCCATAACAAAATAAATTGCACAATTTAATTAGTTAGAAGAATTAATTCCAGTTGTTGCATTTCAAGGAAAATTTCACACTAGGTCTAAGAAGTTTCAAGAAAATATTATCTTGATAAGGGAAATTCCTTTCCTCATCTATAAAAGGCAAGGTTTCCTCATTTGTACTCATGGTTGGATTGTGAGAGTACTCCTCTTGTTAGAGATTAATGGGAATATGTTTTGGGAGCAAATGTTGTTGAGGGATTTTCTATGTGGAGTGAATGTTTTTTCATGCTTTTTCTTGATATATGTCCTCGGGTATATTTCATTCTAACTATTCTTGGTGATGCAGAAAATTGCATTAAGGCTAACAATTCTTGCTATTGCAAGGCTACCTAGTCACGTGGAAGGAGCCAACTTGGGAAGGACCCCACTTGATTTCCTTCGTGTGCAGGTGAGTTGGTCCAAACGGTTGGACAATCTCTAAAGGGGAGCTCCAAATTGTGCATGGTCTAGTATTCACCACGCACAGGGGTTGATGGCTGTAGATGCCACTTTGAGAGAGGCACTCCTAAGCGAGTTCAAAAGTCACATAGTGGTTTAAGTCAATAGTGGGGGCAATATTTGTCCAAGAGCAATCCCACTCCCTTGAATTCAACCAATTATATTAATTTAAGAGGATCTCATCTTGCTTTCATCTTGCACTCAGTTCCCCTTGACTCCATTGCCCTTGAAGGGTATTGATGTTGATTGACAAGTCCCTCCATTACCTTTTCTTCTTCCTTTGTAAAATATCCCAAAAAATCCAGACAATGTTTCACCAAGGCTACCTTTGGCATCAACTTGTGCTCTTCTTCACCAAGACTAAGTGATCCTAATAGGGGACCCCCCTTGAAGCTGAAGGAGAGTTGACCTAAAGAGGTGACGGTAGGTTGCTGAGGAGATAGTGGGTGACCGATCAGGGTTCCACTTTGATTGTACGACATGTGTTAGAGATTTCACCATTTCTAACATACAATTTGAGCAATCTCAGACACTTAAATACCTGATTTAAGTCTGGATGTTAAAGCAACATATCACTGCCCTAGATATCAAGTAAACAACAGGGGACCAAGAAAGTCCTGTCTCACAAAAGTTCAAAATGAGGCTCGCTGATTATTGCTAGATCCATGCGTTCATTTTAATGATAATGGCTTTTTCTTTGGACATGTCTCTCCTGTATGAAAAGATGTAATATCCTGTTTCAGAGATATTCCCCAAACCCTAGTAAACTCCAACCAAACACGTACAAATGATATAATAATCGGGAAGCTCAAAGCGATGGAAATAACAATGGTGCAACATATAATAATATAAACATGAAATATAAGCAGATAGGCAAGAAATGTAGAGAGAAATGCTAAGCCATTTTATTATACTGAGTAATGGAATGAGTACAGGAGGTGATCAGAAAGATGGCGCCTCGACTTGCACAAGGCAAGTGAAGAAATACACTCAGAATAGTAAAGGAATGGCCTCCCTCTAAACTGTGTCCAAGTTGCTGGAGAACTGCCGTGCTGCTGCCGTTGCTGGAAATCAAATGAGGATTTGGGGCTGTTCCCCTCCTCAGAAAATGATGAAACTCTGGAATAATACTCTACTCAAGAAACCCAAAAAAAACCCAGAAATCTTTTCTGAAATGGCTGACCCTCAAAAATCGCCCCCTTGAGGACCCACACAATCCCTCAAGGTTCTGCATTGCCACTGAATAAAACCCACCAAAACTTTGCCTGAAACTTAGCCAAAATCCTCCAATATGCAAGGGATGATCACTTGCTCAATCTCCCAGCTCAAATCCTCCACAAACCCCCAATCCGAAATTACCTCTAGAAGAACTGCATCCCTCTCTCTCAAGACTGCGTAGTCCTCCAATGCTCAGCTCCTCCTCAGTGCCAAAGATCAATACTACTGCAAAAAGACTGTTGAAACTACCTTTCTTGCGTAGGCACTCAAAGTCCCTCGGGGCTAAGGGTGAGATCTTTGAACGGAGACACTCAGTGCACTAAACAATGCTGCAGACAGGCTAAATAGCCAGCGTGCTTCAAGTCGAAGTGACTAGCTCAAATGCTCATAATCAAATGACAAAATGAGGAGGCTCCTCTCTCCTTTATAGCGTTGGTCTGTCTCATCCCCAAGGCTCACCTCCTCCAATGTAGCTCCTCCTCTCGCCACGTGCTCCTCTCCATCTGCGCAGTCCCTCCAAGTGTCTGTGTGGGCCCCCCCTCTACGTGGTCCTTTGGCCCCCTTGGCTCCCCTTTAAGCTACAACGTTGTGCTAGCAGGGAGTGACTTTATTCTAAAAGTGAGTTATGTCCCCCCTTTCCTCACCTTTTTATTTATAAATAACTATAGAAGGCAAAATTGAGCAAAATCGAATATTCCAATTAGCCATGGCTAATTAGGAATATTACAGTCTCCCTCGGCAAAATGTTGCTTGTCCTCAAGCAACTGAGGTGATGGATGTTGCAAAATTTTCTCACTTTCCCAAGTGGCATCCTCATCCGGTAAATTCTTCCACCTCACCAAGAATTCCCAGACTGTCATGTTCTGTAGCTGCCTCTCCCTAGTATCAATAATAGCCTTTGGCTGCAACACCAAATGCCTCTCATCATCCGTGGGTGGTAGCTCATCTGTCACTGTCACATGCTGCCCCAATGCCTTCTTCAGGTTTGATACATGAAAGACGTTATGAATCTTGCTGCCTTGGGGCAGCTCCAACTCATAGGTAACCTGTCCAATCCTGTGTATCACCCTGTATGGTCCATAAAAGCAGGGCTTGAGCTTCTCAGCCCCCTTCTACTTCAGTGACGACTGTCGGTATCGCTGTAATCGTAGGTAGACCAAGTCCCCTACCTCAAACTGTCTCTCCACTCGACCCCTGTCAGCATACAGCTTCTACTGGTTCTGCATTGTAGCCATATTATTTTTGAGAGCTCGGAGAATATCCTGACTCTCTTGGATCCAAATCTTGTCTCTTGGAGCCTTGCTAGCACCAAACATCACGTCAGCAAAAGATAAAGGATGATATCCATACAAAGCATAGAATGGTGACATACCAATGGACATGTGATGCATAGTGTTGTAGCAATACTCCCCCAGATGCAGCCACTTCAGCCATGCTCGCTGCTACCCACTGACATAGTTACGCAAGTAGCCCTCCAGCCACTTGTTAACTATCTTTGTCTGCCCATCCGTTTGTGGGTGATAAATGGTACTCGGTGTCAACTCCGTCCCCACCAATCGAAGAAGCTCCTGCCAAAATCCGCCCATGAAACGGATGTCCCTGTCACTGGTGATGGTCTTAGGAAGACCATGTAACCTGAAGATCTCTCTGAAGAACAGCTCGGCCACCGACGTTGCTGTGTAGTGTGCGGATATAGCGAAAAAATGTGCGTACTTTGTCAGTCGATCAACGACGACAAAGATGCAATCCTTGCCCTATACCATGGGCAACCCTATGATGAAGTCCATCAAAATACACTCCCATTTCCCCTCCGGAATGGGAAGAGGCTACAATAATCCTATGGGATGGCTCATCTCCCCCTTGTTCCTCTGGGAAACATCGCATTCCCGAACATACTGGAGTACGTCCTCCTTGAGGCCCTTCCATGAGAACCTCTCTCTAATGGCCCTGTAGGTTTTGGTAAACCCCTGATGGCCGGCCAATGGTGAATCATGTGATGCCTGAAGTATCTTCTTCTTGAGCTGAGATCCCTTAGTCAGGAAGATCCGGTCCCTGTAGTAGATGATCTCATCGACCACCCTATACCTGTCATTCGCCACCTGCCCATCCAGAACCTCACATGGAAATTTGTCCTTGGAGTACTCTACTAAGAGTCGAGCCCTCCAGTCTGTGTCCAAGCTCATAAGAGACAACGTGGCTGGTCTGCATGAAAGGGCATCTGCTACCACGTTGTTCTTACCCTTGACATACTCTATGTCAAAATCGTACGCTTGGATCTTACTGATCGACTTCTGCTACCTCTCCTGTAGCTGCTTCTACTCCAAAAAGAACCTAAGGCTGTTGTGATCAGTCCTCACCCTGAACCTATTACCCACTAGATACTGCCAGAACTTGGCCAATGCATGCATGATGGCCAACATCTCCTTGTCGTATATAGAATACAACCTCTCGTGCGGAAGGAGCTTCCGGCTCTCAAAGGCTATAGGGTGACCTCCTTACATCAATACTGCGCCGATCCCCTCTCCCGACACCTCACACTCCAAAATAAATGGTTGCATAAAATCTGGCAATGCAAGCACTGGGCAGCTACTCATAACCTCCTTGAGCCTGTCAAAGGCTCACTGCGCTATATCCGACCAACTGAATGCCCCCTTCCTCGTCAGATCTGTTAGGGGTGCAGCAAGCTGTGAGAAACTCTTGACGAACTTCCGGTAGTAGGTACAAATGCCAATGAATCCTCGAATTTCTGTCACATTCCTCGGCTCTGACCAATCTTTGATGGCCCTGATCTCCTCGTGGACCCTCACTCCGTCCACCCCTATGATGTGTCCCAAGTATAACATCTCCGTCAACCCAAACTCACACTTGGAGAGCTTGGCATAGAACTGCTGCTCCTCCAAGATGCGCAATACTGTCTCAATGTGCTAGAGATGCTCCTCCCAAGTCCTACTGTAAATGAGGATATCATCAAAGAACACCAACAAAAACTTCCTTAAGTGACTGCAGAAGATGTGATTCATGCAAGACTGGAATGTAGCTAGGGCGTTGGTTAGCCCGAAGGGCATCACCAAAAACTCAAAGTGCCCATAATGACCCCTGAAGGCAGTCTTGGGAATGTCCTGTTCCCTCACGAGGATGGTACCTAGAGAGTTGTCGTTAAGGAGTTATGAATTTTTGAAGTCATATGTTGGGGTTGTGACTTATGTTTAAGGTCGGCTTAAGGATATTTTAGGCATGTGATTGTTCGACAACCCCTAGAATGTGACGTTTTGGAGCCCTCTTATTGTGTATAAATAAGAGGTGAGTATGAGGCTTGTTAATCATCCATTCATGCAACATCTTCTCAACAGAAGGACTCGGTGGAGAGAGGAGACTATCTAGCCCTAGCCGCAACAAAAGAAGAGGCCTAGACAACGAGGAGGAGAGGGTTCGAAGTCTATAGGGGAGGCCGAGTAAGGAGACTGGTGTGGAATGTCTTTGGCTATCCAGGTAGTTGTTTTAAGGGCTAAGTAGGCTTGTTGTGAGGCCAAGTTCATGAGAGGCAAGGACGCTGCTATTGGAGGGTGTTTGGGCATTGTTTGGAGAGGTTGGTGCTACAGGAGGGCTGTTGTGCTATGCCGCAGGCCATAGCACACAACTAGGAGCTGCGTAAGGGCTGTCAAGGGTGGACTATTTCCTAAGGAGGTAGCGTGGCAAAGGAGGACCCTTCTTAAGGTATGTCGTAGCCCTTTAAGGGCTTGTTTGGGGACTGTCAAGTGGATTTAGGGCTACAGTAAGTGCCCTAACCAGGACTATTACGAACAACATGTGCAAACATCAGTACAACAATGTTTTTGGAGGGATGTTGGGTCAAAGAGTTTGACGAGTGCTTGGACCATCTTGATGGGCAACTTGAGGAAACCTTAGGAGCTGTTTGGAGGAGCCTATGTGGACTGTTGGGAAGTCTACCAAGCAGCCAAGGTGACAACAGGAACATCAAATAAGAGGCAAGAGGACAACAACAAGGAGAGTTGCAGATGTACCCTTGGATGGTGGCTGGATTGTGTCCTAGGAGAGGACGAGTTGTTGGTGCGTAGATTTGTGCAATAGCTCCTCCATTGGAAGAACAAAGAGCAGATTGGTGGAGTCTGTGGGCAGCCATGTGTAAGGGTCTCCTAAGTGTGGGGAAGCCCTAATTAGGTGTAGATGCTACAACATGGACTTGGTCTCTCTTGGACTGTTGGAGGGCAGCGTGAGAGAAGACCAAGTGTGGATGTGATTGGACACTTATGGTCTACTGGAGGACAGCGTGATAGTGTCCAAGTTGGAGCCCGGTGAGAAACACCTTGATGGACAAAGGTAGTTGCGAGAGAGGCTGAAGTTGAGATCAAGGTTTGATCAACCAAAGGAGCAGTTGTGCAGCTCTAGAATTGTGTGTGGAGAAGGACATCTACAACAAATGATGGGCAGTCCTCCTAGCCCGTGGTCATTGTGGGAGATGGATATCTTGTAGTGATAGGTGGCAGCCCTCTGTGTCCTATGTTGGTCTTCATCGGTGCAGCGCAGGAAGACCATAGTGGGCTAAAGTCCCTGAGTAGCTGAGGAGCAACAATGGGCAGTTGAGAGTTGTGTTGAAATTTCTAAGTCTGACATGTTAGAAATCCCTACTGCATTATCTGGTTTATTTTCTCCTACTTGTTATTTTCATTTACAAGTTATTTATAAATATAAACACTGAAAATAAACACAAATGCAGCCTTAACTCATATACAAATCAACAACTAAAATAATTGAGACAAACACATAAGGGACACCGTTATTTTTGGACAATCGTCCCCGAAAAAACCTAATGCGGGAAAATCGGTGCAACAGATATGAGGGTTTTATTATGATGCAGTTTCTGAATACATTTAGGGTGCTAGAAATGGATCACTCAACAAAGAATGCCTTTGGCAGTAGTACCTGTCCTCGGAGATAGATATTCCGACTGATCAATCATTGGATGAATGATCCCACAACAACAATGGCAGCTCCTTAGCTGGACAACGAAAGGTGCTCCAAGCTTCTCTGCTACTTTGCGTCACTTTGCAGGGACTGCGTCACCCTTCCCGGCTTACCAACACTCAGTTTGCTCCACGAAAATTCTTCCAGCGTTGCCTCTTGGCCCTGCGTCAGCTTTGCTAGCCTCTGCATCAACCCTCAGACCCTTTGTGTCACCCACGTTGGCCTCTTTGGCCTCTGCGTAGCCCCCAGCTGCCTCTGTGTAGCTCCCGGCTGCCTCTGCGTCGGCCTCTCCAGGCTCTGCGCTGTCTCTCTAGCACTATCTCTACTTCTCTGCTATGTATTCTCGGCCTTGTGCCGAAATGCCCTTCACTGCAACAGATCACTGGTTCGATTCTCCCAGCAAACCTCGCTCTAGAAAATCGAACTGATTGATCAATTTGGTGTGTCTCCAACTGACCCTCAAGCCTCCTCTTATACTTTTCCTATTGAGTCTTCAATGGCCGAGATTAAGTCTCTAATCAACGACTAAGATTAGATTTGGCTTGATCCATGTAATTTAGAACATTCTCACCCAATTTTATATTAATACACATTAATATTTTAATTTTCCTAAGTTTAAACTTAGGAACCCCATTAAAAATATTAATTATTTTAATATCTCTCCAACTGGGTGGAATTTCTCCAAACCATTTATGGGTCTTGGAGATCTTATGTGCCTTAGCCTCTTCACCAATTTTCATGGCTAAAGCGCGTCCGATGCTGCCAAAAATCAACAAGTTGTTCACAAGTGGAGTTGTGAACAACTAGATAGGAGTCTCGATGTGTTGTGGCCTTGATGGAATAAGGCACAACTAGAGAGAGATTGGATAGCCGAGATTCAGTGGCCAGATGGACTTGGAGCATTGATAGAGGCAGGAGCTGCAGATCGGGAGCCGAAGGACTGGGTAGGTACAGGGTATGACTAAGGGGGGCTGAGAGAGTCAACTTCATCAGCCAGATGGTCAGGGTATCTTGCTGAGGGTAAATTGGTTGTCAATGGACTAACACCAAGCTCCAATTTGTATCTTGTACTAGTGGATGTATGAGTGCCATTATCCCCGGTATGAGAGCCCTAAAATTTTGTATTATATGTTGATTAATATAGCGAAGTTGTGTTGAAAATTGTAAAAAGTTGTTTATATTCTATGCATGTGTGATTTACTATTGTTTATATTCCACTGTGAAAAGTAGTATCGTTGAGATTCTTGGTTTGGTAGCCTCAGAGATTTTAAGATTCTATCCTAGACCCAAGGTCGTGGAAATTCAACAAATCAAACTTCCTCTCTGCGTAACCCTTACGCAACATCCTGGAGGATAAACTCGTCCTCCTCTCATTGCTTTTCCAAAACTGGAAACTCCTCTGAAATCCACCATACTTCCCCTTTGCCACCTGCTACCCGATCTCCGACTCAATCTCTCCTACTAAATCACCTGCACTAGAAAATCGAACTGTCCAAATCACTAAGTACAGACAATTGGTGTGTTCTCCATCTACCCATTGTCTTCTTCTTATAATCTCTAGTTGGGACTCCAACAACCACGATTAAAACTTATTCGACGATTGAGATCATCTCCAAGTCGATCCATGTGAGTTTCTAGAAAATTCTCACCTTTCTTAATTAATTACTATTAACTAACCAATTTTCTTAAGATAGACTTAGGAAAAATTTAAATGATGGTCAATTAATTTTATTGAGCTATCTTTAGGTGGAATCTCTAGAAACGACTTCTGGGTTTTGGAGAACTCATGTGTTTTAGCCTTTCCACAAAGTTTGAGATTAGAACACCATCTGATGCTGCAAAAACTAACAGAGAACAACTGCAGTTGCAATATACTCTTCTCATGGATGATTACCCTTGCTATAGGGGCTGAGAGGATTCAGTAACAGGTTGGATCAATGTCCTTTTGTGTAATGAGTTCTTGAGGGATAATTGCAATAATAGTTGCAGTCAGGTACTGAGGAGCACAGGGTAGTTGCAACATAGAGATATTCAATGGACAATGTATAGATTAGTAGCAGTCAGAGTCTCAGGAGACAGTTGCAGCATATGGACACAGTTGATTCACTATACAAAATTTTGGATCTCAGTTGTAGTTGTTGCAAATGTAACAACTTGAGAGGGAGTGTTAGTTGTAGTGCAGTGACAAAGTTGGAAGGAATACAACAGTGCATTGCAGTGTCAGCAACAACATAGATGCAACATTTTCACAATCCCACCAACTTCCTAATACAAAATCTGCCTACAGCTCCCTATGCCCCAGCAACTGAAAAAACTGTCTTCTAGCTCCGCGGTATCCCAACAAAGGCGGAATCACTCCTCTGGCCAACTTTGTTAAGCCTACCTGACTGAGTAGGATGACGTGGCTCTTCTTGAGCCTCTTCTGCCTCTCTTTGCCTCTGTGCTACTCCTCTCTTTGGCTCAAAATGATAATGCAGGGCCTCTGCGTCACTCCTTCTTTGTTGCTTTTTGCTTAGGAGCAGCTCTGTCTCTCGGGACACCTGCTACTGCTGCAAATACTTCTGATTATGCTGGTGCCTTCAATGCTCCTGTGATCAACAACCCTCTTATAACATGTTGAAATTTATGAATCTAACACATCAAAAATTCTTATTGCATTATCTGGTTTATTTCACTTGCTCTTTTATTCCATTAACAAGTTATGTATACATATAAATACTGAAAATAAACACAAATGCAACCCTAACTCATATATAGATCAACAACTAAAATACTAGACAAACACACAAGGGACACCATTATTTTTTGGACAATCGTTCCCAGAAAAACCCAACTTGGGAAAATCGGTGTAGCAGTTCTAAGGGTTTTATTATTATGCAGATTTCTTGAGTACAACTAGGGTGCCAAACTGGCTCACCCAACAGAGATTTTTACACGACAGTAATACCTCTTCACGGATACAGATATTCAGCTTCTCAACACTAGTCTTCCCCACAAAAATCCTTCTGGTGCTTCTCCAAGGCTCTGTGTCAGCCCTGTTAGCCTCTATGTAGCTCTAGAACCCTCTGTGTCAATTTTCTGCCTCTCTGTATCGGCTCTTTGGCCTTCTGCATCACCCACGCAGGTCCCTCAGCCTCTGCGCAGTCTCTAGCTACCTTTGCGTGGCTCCTGTTGCCTCTGTGTAGCCTCCTTAGTCGCTACGCTGACCCTCTGGCACTATCTCTGCCTCTTTGCTATGTACTCATTGCCCCTCTCTGCAACGCAGATCACTTGTTCGAATTTTCTTAGCAAACCCTGCTCTAGAAAATGGAACTGACTGATCAATCTTGGTGTATCTCCAACTAACCCTCAAGCCTTCTCTTATACTTTTCATGTTGAGTCTTCAACAGCCGAAATTAAGTCCCTAATCAACAGCTAAGATTAGATTTGGCTTGATCCATGTCATTTAAAACATTCTCACCCAGTTTTATATTAATACCCATTAATATTTTAATTTTCTTAAGTTTAGACTTAGGAACTCCATTAAAAATATTAATTATTTTAATATCTCTCTAACCGGGTGGAATTTCCCTAAACCATTTTTGGGTCTTGGAGATCTCATGTGCTTTAGCCTCTCCACCAATTTTCATGGCTAGAGCACATCCAATGCTACCACAAATAAACAGTTCTCTGTTGTTCTCTAAGTTTTAATACTCTTTTTGGATTGAGGTATTGAATTCCTTTTTTGTTTTATTAAAATTAATGAAATAAATAAATGTGTTTTTGATGGCCCAAAATATTTAGCAGGACTAGCAAGAACATCTATTTTGAAATTAATGGTATAGGAGAGAACACAAGGAATCTCCCATCCTCTCTACAATACATAGTATGTACAAGAAAAGGTATGAGTAAAAGAAATGATATCACTTTTGAACTATAAGGAAATTAAATATATCTGATTGAGATTTAATTCTAGCCTTATCATCTTTAGACTTGTACAGTCTGTCTGAGGCATAACTAAAACTGTAGGCTTTCTACAAAGTAAATGTGTTTGATCTCTTGCATTCATTGACTAATCATTTTTTCTCTGTACAGCCAAAATTGTTGGCGAGTTCCAACACAATCAGTTTTGCAAACCCAAAAGCACCTCTGTATCCACGTCTTGCTCAGGGAAAGAAGTGGAATGAGGTAAATGAAAAGTCTTCCTTTTGTTGAATCAATTCTATACTTTTATGAGTAACTTATATTTCTCAGTTTGGAAAATTTTATATTGAAAAATCTATTGTTTGATGCATTAAATTTATTTCCCGGTTATTCTGAAATTAATTTTTCCTTTTGGAATTGGAGAATGAATGATACTTTTCCTTCAGTACAACTTCTGCAATACTTCTTGCAAACTTCTTAGAAGTTTTAGATCTAGGAATATAGCCTTTTTTTCTCTTTCTGATAGGCAAAGTGCAAATGGACGTCTTAGAAGTTCTTGATCGAAGAATAGCGTTCTTTTGCTCTTTTTCTTATGCAAAGAAACATTTACTGTTGATTTGATCTTTTTATATACAGTTTTATGCAGATACCCAATCAATAGGAACTATTCGTAAAACATTTATGATTTTATCAAAGGCAAATTGCTTACAGGAAATTAAATTAATACATTGAGCATAACCAGTACATATCTTGGTCATGATAAATGTGGTCTTGACTAAAATTTATGATTTTAAAGTTTATATATTATCTAAATTTGTATTGCTGACCAAAAAATTAACTATCTATGCGTATCCAATTACTGGGATTTGCTTCTTTCATAAACTAGATAATTTCTAGAATAAGTTGCACAAAACATGGAAAGATGTACATGCTTTGGAAACGAGAATGCCTGCAAATGTCACCCTCCCAAAATGGGCAATTGAGGGAAACATGGTACATTATATATATAAAATCCAAAATCAGCCTTTATAGATAAGGCTATACATACAAAATCAACCTTTGGATATGAGGTTATACATGCTGAAATAAAACATGAGCTAAATTTTAATACATATCCATTTCATCTTCAACATCATCAACAAAAATAGAACAAAATGCTCGTTTAGCAAAAATGGAGCATAGATTGGCGCTGCTTGGTGATCGATTTTTGATTTCCCTAGCCTGTCCTATGATTTTAATCCATGCACTGTTAGCTTCAATCACTCTAAAATCAGATTTAAATTATGGGCAGTGCAACTAATCAGAAAAATGTGATTATATCTACCTTCAAGAATCAAGCTCGTGGCATTGAAAATAGTGCGTTATCTGTGATAACTTGCACCACATTGGCTGAACCTACTTGCTCAATAGCAACAGATAAAACTTCAGCAATGGAATTATGATCTTTTACTTCACTTGAACAATCTTCCACTGCCAAGAATATTGCTCCTTTTGGTGATGCTGCGATGACATTGATCAATGTCCTATGCCTTGTATCCATGCATCCATTTGAGATAATGAAAATGTTTGGGCTACTTTATGAGCTATGAGTTGGTCTTAGTGCATCCACAAGAAGTTGAGTCACTTTCTAGAGCAAAACTATTTGAACTTTTTCCTAGTTTGGCCCCATGAAACCTTGAGGGGTTGTATTAACTTCCCTCACCATGTCTTGCCAATAGGGACACCAAACAACATTAAAAGTGTAACTAGGAGCATAAATGGACCTTGCTACACTGTAAGGTGAGGCATTAAGTTAGCTATCGGGTTTAACTTGTTATTTTTTGTAGCATCAGATGGTGTGTGTTGTTGCACAGAGTGTCTAGGCACTGCGACAACGCTTAGAGTAAGGGATGTCACTCTTAGTCCTTACTCATTCCATTTAGACTCTCTCCTAGGCAAGTCAAGGGGGGTAGTCCCTAAGGTAAATGGATGAGAAAGCTTGTGGATCACGGGTTCTAGGAGATTTTAATGACGTACAATTTGATGAATCTAAGCGATTAAATCAGATGAATAAATTAAACGCCAACGTAAACAAGACACGACCACAAGATAAAACAATTATAGACTAGTGCCTTCGATATTTGAATAAAACAAGCTATCCAGATTGATTTTCAATATGTGACGAAAAGTGACAATAACACTGTAGCATGCAAAAGAATTCCAGATCTAAAATGATTATCGTTAATGACCAAGATCTAGAATTAATTAATCTTTTCCAAAAGCCAGTATGATTTACCGCACCTTGACCATAGAAGAACCATAAAATTTAAGATTTAGCATTTAACATCAGAAACACCCAAGGGCTTTAATTTTAGGCAATAAACATTGATGAAGTAAAACAAATCAACGGGTTAAAAAAATCGAAATTTTTAATGGGCCATTGGCCACATTAAAATTTTTAACGTTTAAGTGAAAAACCCCTTAATTTATTTTATTTTAAATCCTTAGTCACAAATTTTAATTTTTTATTATTTTTTAGAATTTTTAGAATTTTTTAAATGCTTAGAATTTCAAAGGTTTTTTCATTTTTATATTTTTCATTTTAAAATTTTTATGATTTTAGGACTCGTTTTATTTTTTATTTTTTTTTAGATTTTTAAGTTTTAGAACTTTTTAATTTTTTAGATTTTATAAATGTTTAATATTAATATATATATATTAATATATATATATATAATATATATATATATATATATATATCTTATTTTGTAGGGAATTTAAGAAATTTCTAAATGTTTTAGAATCAAATTAAATAAAAAATTAAAAGGGGGAATGAAATCAATATAATAAAAAAAAAAACAAATGAAAATTTTCATTTATTAAAAATCTTCATGAAATTTAACTAAACCTACACCACCACGAATATACAAATAAAATTAAATGAAAACAAAACTTATATACAAAATAGAACTAAGTCAAATTAGCGCATATATGCAATGAAA
Organism: Pinus taeda; assembly: GCA_000404065.3. Lineage (NCBI taxonomy): Eukaryota > Viridiplantae > Streptophyta > Pinopsida > Pinales > Pinaceae > Pinus > Pinus taeda. Next base: position 30,534 of record APFE031119992.1, on the reverse strand, counting down.
TGGAATGTATTGTTTGTGGTTTTGCAGCTGCAGGTTCGTGTGAGGAGCAGAGGACGCAGGCAGAGAGTATGCAGAAACGAGTGGCAGCTGCGTGAGGGAATGGAACTACGGGCTAATGGACAACGTGCAGGGGATAAAGAGGTCGAGGGAGGGAGTTGCATAGACAGGTAGAGAGTACGCAGACATGAGGGGCAACTGCGTGCTAAGGAGCTGTAGCAGCGTGGACGCAGAGATGGATGTGGACAGGGACGCGTGGGTGGGTTTCAGGATAGAATGAGGATGAAATGGCAACAATGTAAGGCAAAACTGCATGGATAGGGCTGCGTACAGAGGGCAGCAAGGGTGGGTTTCAAATGCGTGAGTTTTGTTTGTGGGTTGGACAGAGAAGAGCAGATAGCTGAGGGTAGCGTGGATGAAAGGTAAGTGTTGGCACGTAGGTTTGAGAAATAGATAGATCTATTGATGGCTGCGACAATGTCGAGGGAAGACTACGTGAGGAGGGCGAGGAGATCAGGGAGCTGTAGGCAAGGTTCTGCAAGCAGCAGCAAAAGGCTGTAAGCCTAAAAAAACTTCGAAAATTTTCAGGCAACAAAAAAAATTTGAAGATCCCAGGCAACAGACAGGAAAAGAAAATAGCAGCCCAATAAACCCTTAAAAATCTCCCAGAGATTTCTGAATAAAATTTATATGTTCTGCTTCAGATTTATTTCTTGAAACCTCTGTAAAATCATCTCCAGATCAAAAAAAATTTAAAACCCTGGACTTCAGAAATAATGCTCCTGCAAGAGATGGTTCTGAGGCCAGATCTTACCCTCCAGGGCCTAGATCTGGCTTCAAAATCAAACTTCACCTTCAGATCTGCAACCTGTTCATGAAAACACAAACACCCAGAATCCCTATATACCAAAAAAGGATGAAACCGCATAAACCCTAAGTCAGAAAAATTTTAAAAAATTACAGATCTATGTACATAAATCGCATATCTATCAGATCTAGGGAGTGTGAGTCTGACTTCGCTCCCAGATTTGATGCTTTGAGGCTCTCAATAGCCAAATCTATCGATTTAGCACAAAAAAAAAGTAAGATTTTTTGAATTTTAGAGGAGGTACTAAGCTCAAAACCCTTCATGCATCACTCATAAAAAAAATATCTTATGATAAGCCCGGGATCAAATTTAAACTAGGCTCTTCAGAAAACACGGATCAGGAGTTGGTTGGTTCAACCGAGAACTTCCTCGAACACCCGATGATCTAATAATCAAGGATTTTCCTGCAAAACTCAATTCAGCTGTCAACATAGAGCGAGAAAATGATAATAAAATTCAGATTTAATAGAGATACCTGCTGTTATATTCAAAACTTAAATTATCATTCAAACCCTAGCGACTGAGCAAGATACCTGTACTCAAATCGCTCTTCAGAAGCTATTATTAATGGAAAAAAAGAAATTACACACGAAAAGATACATCTTACAACATTTCCATGAAGAGTAACACCGACGAAATCTAACCCCAAAGTCTTTCTTTATTGCTCATAAAAAGATTACAAGAGAGAGATCTTTGCTTAGTACACGATCAAAAGATCGGATGATACTGACTAACAAATGACCTCCTATCTAAAGATAAATCCTCCAACAGCTAGTTCGAGTGATCCTTGTCAAAGTGATCTTGATCGTTGATGAGGATCAAAATTTATTTTAATCTCATCCGTTGAAATTTTAAATATTGAGGAAATTTCTAATTTTTCAATTAAATGCATTTTAATAAATTCAAAAATTACAATTTTGCATTTATTTCCTCAAAATTTTGATGTTGACTTAACCCTAGGGACCCAAGGCATGAAATTTAGCAAAATAATCAATTAACCTTAGTTCCTGGACCTGTTAAGATTTAATTTTTTAAAGGATCCACGAATTTTACCTCTGGAAAATTTAAATATACCTAGGACCTAGGACCTATGAGGGGATCAATTATTTTTCTAACCCTCAAGACACTTTACATCATGATTTTTACATTTTTTACATCTCAAGGGGGAAATCCCCATTTGAAAAAGACCCTCACAGACTACCCAACTCTGCGACATAAATATAATCTAGCGGTTCAAGCAATTTGTAATAAAATAACCTAACCAAATAGTTAGGATTATTCCAAATCATTTTTACATAGACTCGATCTAGAACACTAGGACTCCCCTAAGACGCCAGTGACAAAATCCATTCCGGCTTTGGGGTAAGGCTGAAGGAAAACTCTGCCGACCATCCGAGAATGGATCGTTGAGACAAAAAACCTCTCGGAATGTAGATCGTCATGAGAAAAGTAGGTTCACCTAGGTCATTACATACATGACACAGATTTGCTGAGATTATTTACATTATACACATGCAGACTGCATTCACGTTACAAGATGATCCTCAGGCTGATGATGATAGTTGAACGGCAAGGATACGTCGATCGGGCGCTATCCCTTTTGTGAAAAAGGGGGTGTACTGCTATAACACGTAGTGGTCAACATTTGGCTCTACTTGGGGACACGTTGCTGCACTAGAGGAATGTGAGAATCTAGAATCTGCATCCAAGCAACACACAACAAAACATAAGTAGCGTCCATCCAAAAATCATCATATAATGTTAAGCACAGGAAAGATATAAGCTCTTCATTTATTAAATAGTCTAACAACATGAAAAACGAAATCTAACTACAAAATGAAACACTGAAATAACAGGGCATAAGGTTAGAAATACAATACAAAGATGCCCCATGGCATTAGATGTGTTCAATATAGTGCATATTGAGCATTTGCCTGCTTTTAGGGAAATCTGTCTGCTGTTCCTCGGATGTGCCATGTCCAATCCTGCATACGGTAGGACTTTTTCCTATCCGAAAATCAAGCTGCTCGCGGCCATCTGATGCATCAAATCGCTTTCTCATTCTCTTTCTCTTTGTGGCAGGCTGTATCACTAATGACGTGAAACATTCTGCTTCAAAACTCTCAGATGAAGTGTGTAAGATATGCGTGACATGTCTTTCTTCATTTTGCATCTGATTTTTATCGTTTTCAATTTTATTTGCATCACCTTCAATTAATCACTTTTCAATGGAACAAATGACCTCCTCATAATAATATGGAGCTTGTTACAGCAGATAAGGAGGCTTCTGATCTGTCGACATCTCCTTGTTTCTTTCATCCTCTGACTGATGCTGAAATTTCTGTACCTGTATTGTAATGGCATCCATCTGGCTAGAGTGTTCAACCTTCATAGCATTGACTTCCTTGGCATGGTCTTCCTCCATGCTCAATAACTTATCCTAAAGACATATCTGACTAGCTTCCATATCTTTTATTGCTTTTTCATTCTTTGCCTTCATGCCCATGAAACAATTTTGCATATAGTTTATCTCTTTCTTATGACTTGCTTGCATGGTAGCCACCTGATTATTATAATCAAATGTCATGATGGTCATTTCTTCATCCATAGTTAATAACTTGTTTTGAATAGAATTAATTTCTTTGTCATGATTAGCTTTCATGGTTTCCATCTCCTTATCTCGCTTTTCTAGGTGGGTGTATAAAGTTCTCATATCCTTTATGTAATCAATTACAATTTTTTTTTAATTAATCTCCATATTTTTTACCAGCCACATTAGTTCTTCTATAATTTGCTTCTCATTTTCACTTTCATTATCTATACTGATTTGATAACTTGTTCCTGCTTTTCCACTATCATGGATTTGATTTGCAACAGTACCGGTGGATGGCACATTCTGATATGGAGAATTGTCTTGAAATCTTTCATCGACAGCTTGATCATTCACAAGATCACTTTCATTCTGTTGCATAATTTTAGGGGCACAAGGCGAGCTATCTTGATAACAATATCTATCTTTTAAAGCATTGACGATGTCTTATAAAGAAGCGAAATAATCTTTAGGACAATTATTAAACCAATTCAAAGCATCACCCTCTAAAGAAAAAGCAAATAGACACATTTTGACATCTTCATGATCATATTGGGGAGAACTACAATGTATGAACATTATATGAGTAAACCTACATAAATGCTTTCTAACAGCGTCTGAATCACCACTCGAGAGCAAAGACAATTTATGAATGGCCACTTTTGGAATATCATGGAGAACATCAGTAAAATGACACGGGGTAAACGAATAATCCTTGATGAATAATGAGGGACCAAATGGATAATAGAGAGAGACCTCTACTCAAGAAATTCAAGAGATCCACAAGAAGGGAGCTTCTTGTAGAAATGAAAGAAGTGGAGTTGCCACTTGAACATGAATCTAACTCTAAGGTCCAAAAGACAAACAAACAATCGGATATAAGGGAGGGCTTCTTGTCTGAGAAATAATAAATAAAAGAAGTGGAGTCGCCACCCAAACAAGAAACAAAACCGAACGAGATGACGAAAGATAGGGCGATGAAAAGATCAAATGATGCCAGGAAATGTTGTGCCTCTTGATAGGCTAATGAATGGCGGAAAATATGAGATGATTAAAACGATGTTGAGAAACCAAGGACAGAAGAACTCTATCCCCGACAACAACGCCAAAAAATGTTGCACAAAGTGTCTAGGCACTACGACAACGCTTAGAGTAAAGGTTGTCACTCTTAATCCTTACTCACTCTGTTTAGACTCTCCTAGGCAAGTCAAGGGGGGTAGTCCCTAAGGTAAATGGATGAGAAAGCTTGTGGATCACGGGCTCTAGGATATTTTAATGACGGACAACTTGGTGAATCTAAGCGATTAAATTAGATGAATAGATTAAACGGCAACGTAAATAGGACACGACCACAAGATAACAATTATAGACCAGTGCCTTCGATATTTGAATAAAACAAGCTATCCAGATCAATTTTCAATATGTGACGAAAAGTGACAATAACACTGTAGCATGCAAAAGAATTCCAAATCTAAAATGATTATCGTTAATGACCAAGATCTAGAATTAATTAATCGTTTCCAAAAGCCAATATGATTTATCGCACCTTGACCATAGAAGAATCATAAAATTTAAGACCTAGCATTTAACATCAGAAACACCCAAGGACTTTAATTTTAGGAAATAAACATTGATGAAGTAAAACAAATCAACGGATTAAAAAAAATCGAAATTTTTAATGGGCCCTAGACCACATTAAAAGTTTTAACGTTTAAGTGAAAAACCCCTTAATTTATTTTATTTTAAATCCTTAGTCACAAATTTAATTTTTTATTTATTTTTTAGAATTTTTAAATTTTTTATATTTTAGAATTTCAAAAGTTTTTTCATTTTTATATTTTGAAAATTTTAAAATTTTTATGATTTTAAGACTCTTATTTTTTTATTTTTAATAGGGAATTTAAGAAATTTCTAAATGTTTTAGAATCAAAATTAAAATAAAAAATAAAAAAGGGGAATGAAAAAAAAAAAATTGAAAATTTTCATTTAAATCTTAATGAAATTTAACTAAACCTAAACCACTGTGAATATACAAATAAAATTAAATGAAAACGAAACTTATATACAAAATAGAACGAAGTCAAATTAGCACATATATGCAATGCAATGGAATGTATTATTTGTGGTTTTGCAGCTGTAGGTTCGCGTGAGGAGCAGAGGACAGAGGTAGAGAGTACGCAGAAATGAGTAGCAACTGCGTGAGGGAATGGAGCTGCGGCCTAACAGACAGCCTGCAGGGGATGAAGAGGTCGATGGAGGGAGTTGCGTAGACAGGCAGAGAGTACGCAGAAATGAGGGGCAACTGTGTGATAAGGAGCTATAGCAGCGTGGACGTAGAGATGGATGTGGACAGGGATGCGTGGATGGGTTTTGGGATAGAATGAGGATGAAATGGCAGCAGCGTAGGGCAGAACTGCGTGGATAGGGCTCCGTACAGAGGGCAGCAAGGAAGGGTTTCAGATGCGTGACTTTTGTTTGCGGGTTGGACTGAGAAGAGCAGATAGCTGAGGGTAGTGTGGATGAAAGGTAAGAGTTGGCACGCAGGTCTGAGAAGTAGATGGATCTATTGATGGTTGCGGCAATGCCGATGGAAGACTGTGTGAGGAGGACGAGGAGATCAGGGCGCTGTAGGCAAGGTTCTACAAGCAACGGCAAAACGCTGTAAGCCTAAAAAAATTTCGAAAATTTTCAGGCAACAAAAAAAATTTGAAGATCCCAAGTAGCAGACAAGAAAAGAAAATAGCAGGCCAGTAAATCCTTAAAAATTTCCCAAAGATTTCTGAATAAAATTTATATGTTCTGCTTAAGATTTATTACTTGAAACCCCTGAAAATTTGTCTCCAGATAAAAAAAATTTAAAACCCTGGACTGCAAAAATAATGCTTCTGCAAGAGATGGTTCTGAGGCCAGATCTTACCCTCCAGGGGCTAGATCTGGCTTCAAAATCAAACTTCACCTTCAGATCTGCAACCTGTTCGTGAAAACACAAACACCCAGAATCCCAATATATCAAAAAAGGATGAAACCCCAGATACCCTAAGTTAGTAAAATTTAAAAAATTATAGATCTATGTACATAAATCGCAGATCTATCAGATCTAGGGAGTGTGAGTCCGACTCCACTCCCAGATTTGATGATCTAAGGCTTTCAATAGCTAGATATTTCGATTTAGCACAAAAAAAAATTAAGATTTTTTGAATTTTAGAGGAGGTACTAAGCTCAAAACCCTTCATGCATCACCCATAAAAAGAATATCTTATTACAAGCCCGGGATCAAATTTAAACTGGGCTCTTCAGAAAACACAGATCAGGAGTTGGCTGGTTCAGCCAAGAACTTCCTCGAACGCCCGATGATCTAATAAACAAGGATTTTCCTGCAAAACTCAATTCAGCCGTCAACATAGAGCGAGAAAACGATAATAAAATTCAGATTTAATAGAGATACCTGCTATTATATTCAAAACTTAAATTATCATTCAAACCCCAGTGACTGAGCAAGATACTTGTACTCAAGTCGCTCTTTAGAAACTATTATTAATGGAAAAAAGGAAATTACGCACGAAAATAATACATCTTATAGCATTTACATGAAGAGTAACACCACCGAAATGTAACCCCGAAGTCTTTCTTTATTACTCATAAAAAGATTACAAGAGAAAGCTCTTCGCTTAGTACACGATCAAAAGGTCGGATGATACTAACTGACAAATGACCTCCTATTTAAAGATAAATCCTCCAACGGTTAGTTCAAGTGATCCTTGTCAAAGTGATCTCGATCGTTGATGAGGATCAAAATTTCTTTTAATCTCATCCGTTGAAATTTTAAATATTGAGGAAATTTCTAATTTTTCAATTAAATGCATTTTAAGAAATTCAAAAATTACAATTTTGCATTTATTTCCTCAAAATTTTGACTTTGACTTAACCCTAGGGACCCAAGGCAAAAAATTTAGCAAAATAATCAATTAACCTTAGTCCCTGGACTTGTTAAGATTTAATTTTTTAAAGGATCCATGAATTTTACCTCTGGAAAATTTAAATTTACCTAGGATCTAAGACCTATGAGGGGAAAAATTATTTTTTTAGCCCTCAAAGACACTTTACATCATGTTTTTTACATTTTTTACATCTTAAGGGGGAAAAACCCATTTGAAAAAGATCCTCACAGACTACCCAGTTCTGCGACACAAATATAATCTAGCAGATCAAGCAATTTGTAATAAAATAACCTAACCAAATAGTTAGGATTATTCCCAAATCATTTTTACATAGAGTCGATCTAGAACACTAAGACTCCCCTAAGATACCAGTGACAAAATCCATTCTGACTTTGGGGTAAGGCTGAAGGGAAACTTTGCCGACCATCCGAGAATGGATCAGTGAGACAAAAAACCTCTCGGAATGTAGATCGTCACCAGAAAATTAGGTTCACCTAGGTGATTACTGTTAGTTTTGGTATGTTCCATGCTTATAACATTTTATTTCTCTTTCTTATTATATTCCATGGATTAGAAATCACATGTACATAAAGTAAAGTGCAGATAGAACATTAAACGATCGACAGAAAACAAGCCAAGACAAGGGACACAAGATGTGGCGGCTAGCCAGGGACAAACACTCCACAATGTGTGGGGAAACCCTTTGATCAAATCTTCTTTTATCTTCAATAATTCAACAGAGAGAAATAGTACAATAAATCTGATTTATATCAGTAGTAGCAAGCCCTAGATCAACGACATCAGCATCATCGGCATCAGCGGCATCAGCCAGCATCATCATCATCGACATCACCAACATCATCTTAGGATGTCTCCTCCTACTAAAACCCAAAGACAAGTAGAGAGAGGAAGAGATCCAAGTGTGTGTAGAAATGACTTGAAGTCCTCTTCTATTTATACTAAAACGTAGAGGTTGAATAGACATGACGTTTGGGCGTCTTGAGCCTACATAAGTTGTAGGTCGGCTTGATAATAGTTCCATAATCAAAATAAATTCATATTTCCATGAATAATTATCAGAATCAGATGATCTTTAGATCAATCCTACACCTCTCGACGAGAGGAATCTAATAAAAATATTATCAGCCATGAATAAGATGACCCACATGATGTTTGGCCCTAGTTGCCAATTTTAACACTCCCTCTCAACTAGGGACAACTTCATCTGCAATCTGTCTGTTGGTCGCTACTATTCATCCATCAAATGCACTACCCTGTACAGCTTGACCCTTGCCCTGCTCTGCTCTATTCTGCCTATTCTGCTTTGTCTTGTTCTGCCTTGTACTGATCTGTACTGCTCTGCTCTGCTTTGTTCTGTTCTGCTCTGCTTTTGTCTGAATTATGAAGAAGAAGAAATGATCGAGGATGCATCATATTGACCCAAAGTCAGTCTCAGAGTATGTACCACTGGTCCCAGACCAGTCTCAACCGACCCGAAGTCAGTGTCATAGTGATTACAACTCCTACCATTGGTCCTAGACCAATATCATCCTCCACTTACTCAAAGTCAGTCTTAGAGTGTGTACCACTAGTCCCAGACCAGTCTCAACCGACCCAAAGTCAACGTCATAGTAGGTACCACTCCTACCACTAGTCCCAGACCAGTATCGCAGTCTCAGAGAGTGTACCACTGGTCCCAGACCAGTCTCAACTAACCCGAAGTCAGCGTCATAGTATGTACCACTCTCACTGGTCCCAGACCAGTACTGCACTGACTAGAGGTCAGTCTCAGAGTATGTACCACTGGTCCCAGATCAGTCTCAATCGACCCGAAGTCAGCGTCATAGTAGGTACAACTCCTACCACTGGTCCCAGACCAGTATCATTGATCCCAGACCAATGAAGTTCATCCTAGCATAGGGAGTATGGTAGATACAGCGATGCATCCATCAGTACTACTATGGTCCCTATCCTCATTTCCTTGCTCATTGATCAGATGAGAGGTACTTCCCATGAGTCCCAGATTGCATGGGTAGGATGCCTTGATAGGAGAACTTAATCAATCCTGTCCTCACAGGAGAACTAATCATCCTGCTACACAAT